>CM069908.1:39893008-40036488 GCA_036172215.1 Camellia granthamiana | reverse complement strand
TCGGTAGCTCTGATACCAAGTTGTCACGCCCCACTTTTATTACTCGAGGTCATTACCAAGTTCATTAACTTAATTCAATTTCAGAGATAATATGCGGAAATAAACTCATACATTCAATCCATAGCAATGAATATCAGTACTCTCATTCGTATGCAAGTAAATGTTACATGAACATAATAATAAATTGCCCTTAGGCTTACAACTTTTAAATAAACAGCTGAAGGGTGTAACCCTTTTACACATATGGCTTTCCGCCAACAAGAAAGAGGCCCCGTGGCCCACAAACAAGAAGATCCAAATCTTGTAGCACATCCTGCTAAACACCTGAAAAAGATTCAACAACGTGGGATGAACATATAGTCCAGTAGGGATCTCAACTTGATCCTCAACAATAACAACAGTACAGATAGCTATGATCATGCACACTCATTCTTATACTAGAATAGTAATGTGACAGTTTAGACAAAATATATATATATAAATATATATAAACTTTTCTCAAAAACAATTATTTCATTCAACGCTATAAGCAATTCATCTTTCCCTTTTTCTTTTCATTAACCCCGTTCCCAATCCTTTATACATAAGCAATTACTTAGGAAATAAATTCACTAAGACCACTATTATTCTCCAATTTCCACACATACAACAGATATGCCTTTCTAGAACATATTTCTAAAATGTTTGATTCTCTTTACACTTCTAAAAGACAAGGGGTAGCGACTAATACATGATTAACACAAGATAATCCAATTACAATTTCATGACACGAATGTCTACATTGCCTATGACACATAGTCTATGGCACAATCCACCTTCCAATTATGGCTCAGAACCTGGCCAAATAACCCAACAAGGGTTCCATCTCTCATTAACAATATTTCCAAATTCAACCGGGATAACAAATCAAGTTAAACATATCTGATAACATAACGAATACACATGTTGGTATCGTAACAATCACAATCAAACTCACTTCCATACTTCCCAACTGATACACATTTTGGTGATGTATCACATCAAATAAACAAACACTTCGGTGGACAAGCATATGAGCTGTATCACACTTCAATAGATAAGCATATGAGCTGTATCTCTGCAATAGGCGCGCACATAAGCAGCAACCCTGGGTCCATCCCCTATCTTCCCATAATCATTAACCGGTTTAGAGGTCCATCCCCCATCTTCCCCTAAACCGTGGAGTACATCCCCTATCTCCTCCATACACAAGTAATGCATATAAACACAATGTCATATACACAATCAATCAATAGTGTAATGCATACACAACAGTTCAAAGCAACCGTGTCATCCTCCACCGATGACCAAGGACAAAACCTCTAGATGCAGGTATATTGTACATCTATCAACATACTCAATTATCATGAGATTATCAACTTATCACTAATACTAGCATAGCGGTATAAGATACAACAATCCAACCTTCATACCCATTCCAAAGTACTTTTCCCATTCCACAAAACAATCCCACTTCCTTTTATTTTCAAAACCAACTTCATCCCTTTTGTTTCCAACAAAATCAAATCCAAAGGCAATAGAGACAAAACTCATTTTAATCAACCACATTCTTTTCAAAGTCATTCCCAATTTAATTATATAAATTAAATTCATAACCATTAAATTAGGGTTTTCCTCCCTCTTTCTCAATATTGAACAAAAGGCCTCAATCATCTAAAATAACCAACAATGGCTTCCATTAAATCTGAAATACCCAAGTATTTACCCAAAGATCAAACCCCTCTATTAAATTATTAAATCAATAAATATTAGGGTTTCCTCTCCTTTCAACAACAACTAGCTAATTAACACCCAATTAGCCCAAAACACATCTAATAATCATGGATCTAAAACCAACAACCAACCCAAAGTTCAACCTCATGAATTTATACAAAAATCCCACATGATATAGTTTTCATGCAATACAAAAATTACCACATGTCTATCTATAGATGAAGTATTGAAAAAGAGCAAGGAGAATCCCTACCTCGAAGCAAAGAACCCAAAGGAGAAGATGACCCGGAATCAAAGTGCTCCAAATCCACAGTTCTTCAGATTAAAATGTAACCCTCACTCTCCTCTACCTTTTTAATGAAGCAACTAGGGTAGGAAATCACTCTAACTAGATCAAACCTAGGAGAGAATGTGTTTAGAGAAGAAGAGAACTCGGAAATTAGGGTTTTTGGATCAAAATATGTGTAAAAAATGTTTTAAAAACCGTAACTGCGAATTTATACTGGACAGGCTCGCTCGAGCGAAGACCTGGTCGCTCGAGCGACAAGACACAGGAAACTGACCTCGCTCGAGCGAAGAGAAGCTCGCTCGAGCCGAAGACAACCAGCTCGCTCGAGCGAAGAAAAGCTCGCTCGAGCCAAGAATCACTGCTCTCAGGTCCTAAGGCTAGACGCAATTGCTCGCTCGAGCCAAGGAAAGCTCGCTCGAGCCAAGGGAAGCTCGCTCGAGCGACGAATCAAAAACGAAGACCTCGCTCGAGCGAAGAGAAGCTCGCTACGAGCGACCAAGCCAAAAAACTGAACATGCAGACTTGGTTTCTAAACCCAACCAATCTGCAACCAACCTGCTAAACACATCCTATAACCCAAGAATAAGGAATTAAAGGACAACAACAACAAATATAACAACGGAATCCACGAAACGTAAGTCCGGATACAATAATCAAATGGGAAAAAGACCGGGGTCGCTACACCTTCGATTTTTATTTTTATTTTTTTTTGGTGGTAATTAACCCATAATATTTAATTATTTTGTGTGTGTGTGTATATATATAACTTAAATATCTTATTCTATATGTACATGTGTGCTTGTATATATGGTGCAATTTTTTATTCACATTTTGATTGATACTCCCTCCATTCCATTTTATTGGTCTATTATTATTTTTTTTGTTGTCCCAAAATGTATGTCCACTTTGAAAAGTCAAATTTTAAATTAAAAATTTTCAAAATCATTCCTTGTAAATAATTATAAATATATTTAAAAATGAAAGCTCTTGGTGGTAGTGATTTTGATTTGAACTCATCAAAGGGGTCGCTGGTTTGGGCATTGGTGCTCATGGATTGGTGTTGGTCACTGGTGAAGGCGGGGAACATGGAAGAGGCTTTGGATAGTAGTTTGTTGAGAGAGATTGATGAAGGAGATGAAGCAAGTTGGGGTTTTGTGCACTCATGCAATGGTTTCTGTGAGGCCTACCATTCTGGATGCGATTAAGATGTTGGAAGAAGATGTTAAGGTTCCTACTGTTCCGGAGAGGCCAACACCTCTTATGAAAAATTAAAAATCCTAGTGTATATGGTCCACATAAAAAATATCATGCAGATATGTAAGATTCGGTGACATTTGTTGTTTTCATCTAGTGACAAATATTTTTTTAAGACATATTTGTAACTTGTATGAAATAGTTAGAGTTGGGTAAATTACACTTAACATCCTGCACTCAATCTCATTTTGATCTCTTATTTTTCAATTACAACAGTTAACCCATTCCAGTTATTATTAAGTTCCAATGTCACTCTTCCGTTAATTGGGTGTTGAGGCATTTTTTAGGGTACCTATGCAATTTTACTACATCTCTTCTTCATTTCTAAAATGATTTTCTCTGCCAATCCTTCCATCCCTTCCCCCACCTTTTCTCACCACCCAGTCACCCTTACCCCTTCGCCCTTCCATTACCATCCCATGTCACCAAAGCTGAATGTGGCGAGGTTAGTGGCATCGCAGGCATGTACAAATGATGCACCATCTATGCTGAAAGCTATGCACATGTTGGGCATCAACCCAACTAAGCCACCTGATGCTTGAGAAGATTGAGGGCCCCAAACAGGGAATAAAAAGTTTATGATGAAAAAAAAAAAAAAAACATAACACAATGAATAACTATGACCTGACCAAGAACAAACAGGTGGTAATACAAACCCATTGAAGTTCACCATCAAGTCTCCAAATGATAAATTATGGAATGTCTATATTGTACTTTGACTAAAAGTGTAATGGATTTACTATTGCAATTAGAAAAATGAGAAATTAAAGTGAAATTCGGTGTATAATACATGGATGCTAAGTATAATTTATCCTAGAGGCCTAGACCACGAGTTGGCTTAGTAGAAAAGGTGCTCTCCTTACCAGGTGTGAGTGATATCTAGGCTCAAATCTTGTTATTTAATGCAGTTTATCATTTTCCTATTCTAGTCCTACACATTCAATTAAAAAATAATAATAATTTACCCTTAAAAGTTATCCAAAAAAGAAAACAGAAGAAAATATTTTGCATAAAAAAATTGGAAATCTAATTGATAGAAGAAAACTTAGGATCTATCTGAAGGGACAAACTTTACATTTTCCATGGTGCACTTGTATTATTACTAAGAAACCCCGTACATGGAATCATGCTTTAATGCTATATCCTCAAGATGAAGAACTGTTAGTAAAAATTATTCTAAGTCTTGATTGACAGATACTTAGCAACAATTTTAGTCAAACAACCAAACAGAAAATCAGACGACTGTGTAAAGGTTCTAAAATGCCTTGAAAGTACAAGGACTTCTTTGGAACAATTAACAATCAAAAGAGTGAAGTATCCAAATAAACAAAGACAACTCCAGATAAATTATCTAAGTTTACAAGAACTACAAGTCACAAATTACAGAGAAAACTACTCCTAAAAATTAAGATAATCTACTCCTAAAAATAAAGAAAAGACTTTGATGAGTTTGATGATTTCTTGATCCCTTGCTTATTCCTTCTTCAACCTATTTATAGGCTTGACATTGCCACAAATTGTTGTTAACCATGTTGTCAGAAATTGCTCCACCATGATAATAATAATAATAATAATAATGTGGTCATAATAGGTCTTTAAAAATGATTTATGGTCTAAATCAACAGACCAAAATCAATAAGCCATAATCAATGAGATTAGATTTGGCCATGATCGACAGGCAGTGGCGGAGCCAAGAAATTAAATTAGAGAGGTCACTTATTAATTATAACATTAAAAATTTTTACAAAAATATTTCACGTAAATTTTTACAATTGACTTCAAGAAACATAATATATATATATATATTATTTGTAACAAGTATATCATGAACAATAAAAAAAATAAAAAAATGAAAAGAGTCATGGATATAAGTTTTAAAATAAATTATATAATGATAAAGTAATTTTTTATACAAAATTTTAGTAAAAATTCAATATAATAGTAATACCACTGTTGGCTACATATTTTGTAAAAGCCAATCACAATTCGACACGTGGCGGAATAAGGGCAATACAGGAAGAATGTTTAATCTTCGATCATGATCGTACACGTGGCAGTTAACATTGGTTCTTGCGTGGTCTGAGTAGTATTGGATCAGCGAAGAGATACAAGATGACGTGGCTTCAACGGTTACTCACATTCAAATTCAAATATAGGAGGGAAGCCCAACTGCAAGTGATGGCATAGTGGAACTACTTCTAAGGTAGCATGATCAGCAATCATGGAGGAGCAGTTCGACGGTTTGAAGTGCAGTTCGATGGTCATCCTTGAGGAGTATAAATAGCAGGGAAGCCCCCAGAAAAAAGCTCCAGACTCAGATCCAACAAACCAGTCATTTACTTCATATTTTCTTTTCCAGTTTTACATTTCCAGTCTTTACATTTCCCACACTTTAAATACCTGTTCTTTACATTCCTACACTTTAAATTCCTGTACTGCACTTCGTTCATAGGAGTAGTTTCAAGTAGATCGTCACTATAAACCTCTACGAGGCTGAGTTTGGACTATTGCAAGTTTTCATTCTAATGAAATACTTCAATTGCTTTTCATTGAACTGTTATTTTGCTTAATTTCTCCTAAGTCAAGCCACCAGTAAAAATCCTCTTCATTGAGGTTGAAAGAACTAAAACATAATCGTCTGATAATTGGTTGGCAATTAAAATTTCTGTAAGGACTGATTGATCCTTGCTGGCACGCTCGCATTTACAAATATAACCCTCGAAAGCCAAAAAGCCAACATATATTTTTGACACGCCCAGTGGGACTAATTGAAATGGCTAGACGAAGAAGACAAGGAGAAAATGAACGCTTGGAAGAAGGCGTAGAAAGAGAGGTAGAAATACCTAATCTAGAAGATAATGTGGTAACACATCCTGTGGAAACTCCCATGTTATCAGAACCTATGGTCGAACCATATGTTCATAATATTGGACGAAACCAAGGAATTGGACCATCCACTGTTCTATCTACTCAGCCAACAAATCCATGGGATGGCCTAGTAGATGCCATGGGACAACAATTAATGAACACAATGGAAAGGTGGACAACATCCTTTTTGGATCGAATGAATAATCACCAACCAACAAATGCAAGACACATAGAGGAAGTTCCAAATGTCCCTCAGCAAAGATTGGCTAGAGATAAACAGCATATGCAAGTTAATAGACATTCTAATGGTCAAAATAGTAACTAGAACTATGAAAGACCATCACCTCAGTCTTGGTATGAACCCATTTCGAGGCCTATAGCAGGTCAAAATGCCTCAGTACTCAACAATGAAGCCATGCAAGTTGGTGGATCTGGCCTAGTACAAGAAACTGGCATAAGAATGGTCACAAATCCCATGTTCGAAGCCATACCTGGCACCAGGGGGTATAATAATCCCTTATTCGAATTTATACCCGGGGGTTGGAAGGTTTTCCCACAAATGGAAGGGACACAACACCTGTTCCAGTACCTTTCACAGGTCCCTTCGCAGGACAGGCTCAAAGGGGTTACCCACACCCCCAACACCAACCTGCACCACAGGGACAACCAGTCCCCAAATGTACCACCCTATGGACCAAGAGGACCACAAGCACAAGTTTGTCCACCAAATCCTGTGTTTGTCCCTCCAGTAGTGGTTCAACAAGCACAAAATATGGTCCCTAGGGACCAAATTGCTGATATTGTTAGGGAGATGTGTGGACCGATGGCTCGGGGGGTCCAGACTCCTGTATACAGAAAACCATACCCAAAATGGGTAGATAGGGTACATGAATACCCAAGGGGGTTCAGGATACCAGATTTTACCCTTTTCTATGGAAGTGGAAACCAATCAATAGTAGAGCATATTGCTAGGTTTGCTGCTGAATGCGGTGAATTTACTAATCATGACTATATGAAACTGAGATTATTCCCAAATTCCCTAATTGGGGGAGCATTTGTATGGTACATCAACCTTACACCTGGCTCCATTCAAACTTGGCAACAAATGGAAGAGGCATTTCATGCCCAATTCTTCCAATCGGAGCCAGAGGTTTCCATGGCAGACTTGGCAAGATTGACTCAAAGGCCTGAAGAAAAGGCCACTCAGTTTATTGCCAGATTTAAAAGGGCTCGAAATAAATGTAGAGTCATCCTGCCAGAGCCAGAATTCGTAAGATTGGCTCAGAATGGCTTAGAATTCAGGCTTCGAAAGAAGTTCGACTCAACTGAATTCAGAGATTTGGTGGAACTAACCTATAAGGTGTCTAGGTATGAAGCATTACTAGAGGAGGAACAAGATCGAAATAATGCATCGTACAAGACATACTATAGAGATCCTAATTATGAGATCAATGCAGCAGAAATTGTGGGAAAAGAACTTGTAATCTGTGAAGCCTTAATTCATAAGGATACAACAATTGACCAACAGTTTAAAAAGAAAGATCTTCATAGGAAGTATTCTTTCGATTTGACTAAGGCAGATGACATTTTTGATCATTTGCTTGCGGCCAATTTCCTTAAGTTACCAAAAGGAGTAAAAATGCCATCTCTAGATGAACTTAAAGGAAAAGTATATTGTAAATGGCATAACTCTTGGTCTCACTCGACTAAAAACTGTATTGTTTTTCGAGACAGGATCCAAGAACAAATTCGGAAAGGAAGTTTGAAATTCCCAGCCAAAACAGAAAAGGCCATGGGGATTGACAGTAATCCGTTTCCAGAAGTTGGAGAAAGCACAGCTAATGTGGGTGTACCAAACTTCCAGAATCTATCTCTGCAAGAATTGGAAGAGGTCAATGTACAGATGCACATTGCCAACCAGACAACTACCAAGAAGGACACTGGAAATCTACCAGCTATTGGGCAAGGTTTCTCACGCCAGAGGGGAGACTCTGATGAGGAAGCACTGGATAATGATTCCTTAGAAGTAGTTGTAATGCAGAGAATGTATCCCAGGTGCAGACTGAGTTATAAATGGTTGAAAGGCCTTCCAGTTGATGGGAAGCAATATTACAGGGATATACAGAGACGTCCTAAATCAATCAATGCTTACAATAAAGGCCGTATCCGGCTAGTGATAGGCAGCAGCCATTAGTGGTTGAGCCTGCAATAGACAGAATGCATGCTAAAGGCAAGAGGCCCTTATATGGGTCTAGGCCACCTAACTATTACAGAATGGAGAGCAGTCATTCTGAAAGAAGACTGGAGAAAGGCTCAGTTCATGAGATCAAAGCCAGAGATTGGCCCCCTAGACCAGCCTCACGCAGGACAAAAAGTGGCTACCTTCATCGAAGGCCTGAATCAGGCCCAAAACATGAATTCAGGGCCAAGCAATTGCTTTCACAGCCAGCTTCGAAGATGACTTCGAAGAAAGAGAAGGGCAGTTCAACATCTGGGTCAGTAAGTTCATGGGTACCTGGGGTTCCATATTGGTTTGTGATGCAGAACAAACCTAGGGAAGTGCCTACCTAGAGAGATGTTGGAAACCAAGGAAGAATGGTTAAACCTTCTTTGGTGGCTCCGAACAATTGGGTATTGCTTAAACACCCAAAGACAAAGGAACCAGATATGGTCCCAGTCATTTCAAGATCACAAAGGAGAAAGATTCAGCGTAGGTATACTCAGTACCAGCAAGACCTGAAAGAAAGTAGAGAGAGCTCTTCACTGGTCCAGACAGAAGGAAAGAAGAATCCAAAGTCAGACCATACTCCGAAGCCAACTCTACAAAACAAGGTGGGTTGCAGCAGAGAACAGTTGGCCAAGGTTCATTCTGAACTAAAAGCTAGAGAGAAGGCTAGCTTGGCAAGATTGAAGAAAGCTCTGATGGAGAGTGGTAGCAAGACAGAAGAAGAAATTGGCATAAGCCAAAAGAAAGAAATGGTGGAAGAAGAAATGTTCGAAGCCTTCATGGCTGAGCAAACATTTTTGGTTGAAAAACCAGTCGAGGAAAATCATTCGAAGGAGCCTGTTAGTAACGAAGTGCCAGAATGCAGCATGTAGGATGCTTCTGAGGTAACTGATCAAGGTAGCCAAGAGGGGAAACAGGCACAGCCAGCCATCCAGTTTGGCTCATTTCCTCCAGTATCAGTCAATATGGTACATATACTACCTCATGAGTTCCAAGTTGGAGATGAGAACCAAGATAGTCAAGAAATTGATCCAATTCCAGTCTCTAGTGAAGACTCACAAATGAGTATGGTGCAGGATGACTCCAGAATGGCTACCCCAATGGAAACTGAATATGAGAGCGAAGAAGAAGTGAGTATCAACCTCTCATACCCTTTTGAGTATCCTTCGAATTCTATGACACAACATGTCAAGCCTTTGTACATCAAGGCTTTCTTCGATGGGATACAATTGAACCGAGTCCTGATAGATAATGGGGCAGCGGTGAACTTACTACCGAAATCTTCTTTGAAGAAACTAGGGAAAAAGAATCCCAGGTTGATCCCAACCAGCACAACCATTGCTAGCTTCGCTGGAGACAAACAGATGGCTCAGGGGATTCTGCCCATTAACTTGAGTGTGGGAACCAGGGACTGCATGACAACATTCTTCATAATTGACAGTAATGCTAAATACAATGCTTTACTTGGGAGAGATTGGATTCACACTAACAAATGTGTGCCTTCCTCTTTGCATCAGAAAATAATGATGGCTTTGGGCAATGGAGAGACAGAGGAAATTGATGCAGATCTTCAACCCTTCATAGCCTGTGCAGACTTCGCAGAGGCCAAGTTGTATATTGAGGGAGTGACACCACTTAGTATACTGAGGAAAGCTGATGGCTCAGCCGAAGTGATGGCTGATGAGGAAGTGACACACCTGAAGCACTTAGTCCAAGAGAGTGCTGATGAAGAGGTTGTCGTTAAAGATGACAATGATGCCTGGTTATAGGCAAAAAGATGAAACACAATAAGCCAAGTCTTTGGCTCTAATTAAATTCTCAACATTGGATGTAAAATCAATAGTCTAGAAAGTACAGGAGCAAGAAAGAGAAGCCATAATAATTGGCTGGAAGAAGGAACAGCAACAGGTCAGAGTTTTGGCCTTCGATAAATACTGTGCATTGGACATTGAAACGAAAGTCCAGGAGATACAGGAAGAGGAAGCCTTATGGACAGACTTTGTCTATGAGGAGGAGGGCAAGGATGTTGAATCAAAGAACCTAGGAGCAGAACAAAGCAAGAAGATTGCTTCGAAGCTGGAAGAAATTAAAGAAGGAGCTTCAGTAAGTTCTCAGACACAAGACCCCTTAGAAGAAGTAAATTTAGGAGAAGGTTCTGTACAACAGCCCACCTATATAAGTACTTGTTTGAATGTTCTGGACAGGGACCAGTTGTTGGTTGTTCTAAAGAAATATAAAGATTGCTTTGCATGGTCTTACAATGAACTACCAAGATTGGATAGGGCATTGGTGGAACATAGGCTTCCTATGAGGCCTAATTTCAAACCATACAAGCAAAAACCAAGAAGAATGAGTCCAGAAGTGATTCAGAAAGTTAAGGAAGAGATTCTTAGACTACTCAAGACAGGCTTTATTAGGACAGCCAGGTATGTTGAATGGCTATCTAATATTGTGCCTGTAGTTAAGAAGAATGGCAAAATGAGGGTATGCATTGATTTCAGAAACTTAAATCTAGCAAATCCAAAAGATGAGTACCCTATGCCTATAGTAGATTTGCTGGTATACAGTTCAGCAGGACATCAAATTTTATCAATGATGGATGGGCACTCTGGTTATAACCAAATCTGCATTGCAGAGGAGGATGTCCACAAAACAGCATTTAGATGTCCTGGGAATATTGGCACCTTCGAATGAGTTAAAATGCCATTTGACTTGAAGAATGCTGGGGCTACGTATTAGAGGGCTATGAACACTATCTTTCATGACCTCATTGGAGCGTATTTAGAGTGTTATATTGATGACGTTGTTGTAAAATCCCAGTCCATGGAGGAGCATCTGTTTCATTTAGAAGCAGCTTTTGAAAGAATGAGGAAGTTCAAGTTGAAACTCAATCCTCTTAAGTGTGCTTTTGGTGTATCATCTGGAAATTTCTTGGGTTATGTAGTGCACAAGAAAGGAATACAGATTGACCAGAATAAAGCCAAAGCCATCATTGCAGTCAGGCCTCCATCAAGTAAGAAAGAATTACAAAGGTTCCTTGGACAGGTTAACTTTCTTCGAAGGTTTATTTCTAACACTGCTGGGAAAACTAAAGTATTTTCTTCCTTGTTAAGGATGAAAGATGAAGAGGAATTTGTCTGGACAATAGAGTATCAAATTGTTTTCGAAGGAATCAAAGCCTACTTGGCCAATCCTCCAGTATTGATGCCACCAAAGGGTGACAAGCCCTTGAAGTTGTACATAGCTGCAGCAGAAGATTCATTGGGAGCTTTCTTGGCCCAAGACAATGAAGAAGACAAGGAGCAAGCTGTTTATTACCTTAGTAGGTTTTTAAATTCTTGTGAATGTAAATATTCAGCTGTAGAAAAGTTGTGTCTTGCTTTGTATTTTGCTGCAATGAAATTAAGATACTATCTTTTACCTACAACTGTCTTGGTAATTGCAACCACAGATTTGGTTAAGTACATGTTATCTAGACCTATGTTGAGGGGAAGAATTGGCAAGTGGATATTAGCCTTATCAAAATTTCATTTAGAATATGTCCCTCAAAGGGCAGTAAAAGGGCAAGTTCTAGCCAATTTTTTGGCAGACCATCCATCTCAAACAGAGAGCCAAAAGATAATGGAGCTTGGTATGGCTAATGTTGAGCCATGGCAGATATGGTTCGATGGGTCGAAAGCCAATGGTTTAACTGGAATTAGTATTGTGATTAAGTCACCACAAGGGGTAGAAACCACACATGGTTTCAGAGTGGATGAAGATACCTGTTCCAATAACCAAGCAGAATATGAAGCCTTAATAGTGGGACTAGAAATTCTTATTGGATTACAAGTTCATGCAGTTGACATATTTGGAGATTCTTAATTGGTGGTTAACCAAGTGAAAGGGATTTTCAAGTGTCAAAGCATAAGCATTCTGCCATACTATGTTGTTGCGTTACATCTGCTTTCTCAAATTCAAATAGCAAATGTAACTCATGTCCCAAGATTCTTGAATAATAGAGCTAATGATGTGGCTCAGAAAGTTTCGAATTTCAAGAGAAGGGATAATGCCCAAAGGGACATAAGCCAAACAACATATCAGAAATTAATACCACCTTTGAATAAAAGGAGTGTGGTCTTGGAAGTCAATCATAATGACTTACAAGAACAAGATTGGAGGCATCCAATAATGCAGTACTTGGCTGGTCCATCTTCGAAGGCCAGCAGAAAAGTGAAATTACAGTCTATGCAATATATGATATATGGTAATGCTCTCTACAAAAAGGGGAGGGGGAGATGGCTTATTGCTGGAATGTTTAGGTTCGAAAAAAGCATTAACAGCTATGGCTGAGGTTCATAAAGGCATCTGTGGTGCTCATCAGCCTGGTGTAAAAATGAGATGGTTGCTTCGAAGGCATTCCTACTATTGGCCAACTATCCTTAAGGACTGCATAGAATATGCAAAGGGTTGCCAGGCATGTCAAAAGCATGACACAATAAGGCATGTGCCCATAACTGACCTACATGCAGTCATAAAGCATTGGCTATTCAGAGGATGGGCCATGGATATGATGGGAAAAATACACCCACCTTTTTCGAAGCATCATTGTTTCATTCTAGTGGCCACTGATTACTTCACTAAGTGGGTCGAAGCCAAGCCATACAAGGCTGTAGACCAGACAGAAGTCATTGGGTTCATTAAAGATTGATCCATAGATTTGGCATCCCACAAACCATAACTGTGGATAATGGGACTGTGTTCGATGGGAAAATGGTAAAGTCTTTTGTGGCAGAGTTTGGAATTAGCCTTGTTAATTCCACACCCTATTATGCACAAGCCAATGGTCAAGCTGAATCATCCAATAAGTCCTTGAAAAAGGGAATACAAAAGGTTGTGGAAGATAATCCTAGGGATTGGCATAACCTGTTGTTGGATGTTTTGTGGGCCTACAAAACTTCCCCAAGGTCAAGCATAGGAGTCACTCCTTATGCCATAGTATATGGGCATGATGCAGTGTTACTTGTGGAGATTAATGTTAAATCTTTGAGGGTAAGATGCCAAGATCAGTTAGATCCTGAGCAGTACCATCAAATGTGTGCTTGGAGTTAGAAAGCATAGATGAAGCTAGAATTCTGGCATTAAATAGCATTCTCTTTCAGAAGAAGAAAGCAGCCAAGAATTATAATAAGAAGGTCAAACACATTGGCTTTGATGAATGTGATTTGGTATGGAAGACAATACTCATAATAGGAATTAAAAGCCATAAGTTTGGCAAATGGTCACCTAACTGGGAAGGACCATATCAAATTCATAGAGTTCTGCCTTTTGGAGCATACCATTTGAGAAATTTGAATGGTTTCGTACATCCCAAAAAGATTAATGGCAGATATTTGAAGCCTTATTTTCCAACCATTTGGGAAATACAAGAAATAAAATAAACACTAAGTACAAGAACATAAGACTGCTCAAATAATAGACAAAAATTTGCCTTTTCATAAAGAATTAAGTACATTTTGCCACAAATTGGCCCAAAAATCATTACAGTGTCTTAGTTGTTCTTTTACAATAGATTTCCTATTGCTAAGTGATGAAACTAGTTGAATAGCTGCAGCCATCTCTTCATTTTGATTAGCCAGTCCTTGGTTGGTGATTTGCAATTTGGTGTCAGTTCGGACTAAGGCTTGATTCACTGCAGACAGCTCCTCTTCAAGCTAAGCTTTCCTTTCCAGCAGTTGGACTCAAAAGTGGGAGGCAGAGGAGTGTTGTTCTTTGAGATTTGACACCTCAGTATGCACTTGGGAAACAAAACTCTGATCTCTAGCCAGTTTCTCATCCGCAGCCTTAGCAGCATGACAAATGCTGATGTAGAAGTCGATAGTAGCTGCTACCTGAGATAGATGACTTGAAACATTCATGCCGGACTGCTTAGCAATTTTGCAGCACTGGAGGAACCCATTTCTGATTATAGGCCTTTGTAGAGCCTCGAAAGGGATCCTCGAAAAAGAAATCAACAGTTCCAGGCATGTGTCTAGGTCTATCAAAGGTGAAGAAGGCTTGCTACTGGGGGAAGAAGAGCTCTCAAAAATTTCCAGCGAGGAGTCAGCCAAAGCTAATGGCTCAACTTCAACATTGAATGTTGGAGAGGTAGAGGGTATGTCGAAGAGACTAGCTAGTCTTGCTTCGAAGATATCAATCTCATCCATAGACATGAGGGGCACAGAAAGAGTTGTGGTGGAAGGCACAGAAGACTGCATAGGGATAAGAGAAATGGGCGAAGCATCTTTAGCAGTCTCCATGGTCCTAGCCACCAAAGAATCAAGGGAAGAAGGGCTGGAGCTAGGCAAAGGTAGTAAACCATGGATTGGGGAGCTGCCAGCACCTTCTGTAGGAGAATCAACTGCCATCAGAGATGGAGTAGCAGTTGGAATTTCCTTGGAAAGAGAAGGAGGATCAAGGCTCGAAAGAGAAGTAAGCTGAGGAAGGTCAAAGGTCAAGAAAGGGAGGTATGGCTCTAAGCCAAGAGAAAGAAGTGTAGGAATACTTGGCCTCAGGGAAAGTGCAGGAAGTGTGCACCTTGGAAGTGGGAGTGTGATTTGAATAGCCTTCACATCCTGCATCTGATCAACGTCAACTGAAACTAAGGGAGGCCTCATTGGAAAGATAAGCGTAGTAGTTGTTACTGCAAGAGGAAAAAATGTAAAGCAATGTCAAACTTCAATACCAAAAGCTGACAAAGGAAAAATAGCAAAAGTATGAAAGAAATTACCTGCTCCAGAAGTGTCTGCAATGATGGGAGAGCTGCGAAGGGAATAACGTTCGGCAGTCTGTTACCTTCTTGCCGTTTCCCTTTGTAATGCATCAGCAGCAGCAGCTTCCTCTCTTAGAAATTGTTGCTGCTGTCTCTTCTCAGCTCTTTCGAAGACAATCATGGCTTTGGAATGTTCCTGCTCTACTGCCTTGGCAGTTGCTTCATGAATAGGGTCTTCAACCAAGTCAGTAGTAGGAACAGTCACTTTCTTTCTCTTCCTTCTTGGCAGTGATACTATCGGCTCCTTTTCAACCTCCCCCTCTTCAACCTGGGGTTCAGATTCTTCAAAGGTAAGTTCTTTCTCCACTATTATGGTAGTTGCCGCGTGAACAGGATTTTCGATTATATTGGATGGGGAGACAGCCACCTTTTGTCTCTTTGTTTTTTGCAAAGGTACTTCTTGCTCTTGTTCAACCTCTCTCTCTTTTCTGTCTGAGATTCAGATTCCTCAAGAAGGAGGATTAGCTTCCTTTTCTTTTTCTGTTGTCGTCTCTCTTTTAGAGTAGCTAAAGTTTTAGCTCTCTTGGGGGATTCTTCTTGTGGGGACCTTGCACCAAAAAACATGAGTGTAAAGGAAACAAACAAAAGATTCAAAAGAAAAAAAAAAAAAGAACCTGAAAATACTTACCCTTCTTCGAAGCAGCTCTGGTAACTCTAGCTGGAGAGGATGAGGCTGCAGGAGAAGTTGTGGTAGCTGTAGAAAGGGAGGAAATGTTCTCAACTGTTGTTGATTTAGTCTTCGAAGGCACTCCTAGCCCTATCAGTAAGTCATGAGGGTGTGCAAATAGGCGCACTTCCATATTGGCTGTCCACCAGTTCTGGAATCTTTTCAAGACTAAGCCAGAGGGAAGAAATTGGACAAATTTGAACTCACTCAATTCCTTCAGCAGTTTGAATGTTGCCGCCTCTAGCTTGGATTTGGATATTCTCAGGTCTCTAGTTGTGAGGTGAACATTCGAGAGACTACAAAGTGGAACAGGTATCCCTTGAGTAAGCCCAAATTGTCTGGCGAACTGAGAAGGGCAGTACACCTCAGATATGCATTTATAAGCTCGAGGGTTTAAAGTGCCAATAAACAACTCCCTCGGTAGCAAAATTGAAGCCCAAATATCTTCATGTGGTGAGGTGGAACACTCCTTATCAGCCAAAAAGGTTTGTAGCCAGACAGGTCCTTTAGTGGCATCAAAAGGACAAAAGAAAGTGGCAGATGGAGAAATGGAGAGTTGGTGAAAGAAGGTAAGGTAATAAGCAAAGGAAGTAGGATAGAGAGCAATCCTAGCATACTTTTCCCCATAAGTACTAGGATCCTGAACAAGGAATTTTAGACATTTGGGATGTAGGTCAGTGAAATAGGCAAAGAGCCAGAGTTGGAGCACCCAGAGGGGACCTCCTTAGTTAACATCAAGAGGTTTTTCGCTAAATTGGGAGCAAGCTCTGTAGACATGACCTAAAAGATAAGGGGCAAGAGCTATGCGTTTTTTCAAGACAAGTGCCTTCGCAAGTGGAGCGAACTCAGGCATAATCCTCTGAGATGAGGTGCAAAAGAGAAATTTGCACAACCAGTATAAAATGAAAAAAAATAGTTCTCTGTCTCTCACGGGCCTTTCCTTTTATTTTCAGCCTTTACGAAGTCACTGTAAGAAGAGTTTAAGGCTGGAAGGGAAAATTTGACAGGGAGGTCCGGGTAGTTGGGAGTAAAAGGAGAGCCAAGAGGTGAAAGCCCTAAAAGATGGCAAATATCAAGAATGGTAGGGGCCATCATGCCGCACCGAAATTGGAAGAAATTAAAAGCCATATTCCAAAAACATAGAGCAGCAGGAATTAAAAAGGGGTCCTCAGGAATGATGAACCTGGAAAAACGAAGGGCGTCGAGGATACAGAGCTCCTATAGGTCATCTTCTCTCGCAGGCACAACCCTGTCATACCATTCCTCCCATTCGGTTCTCAGTGTCGGCCAGCAGCGATGAGGCCGAGTCATTCTCCAATTGCTCCAGTTAAGCCCTCCTTTGTAGAGAAGAAAGTGGTCCTCCAAACAGGGGTATAAAGCTGGAAGTTGGTCAGGGGCTTCCCGAAAGATGGGACCTAGGACGTACTCTTGTTGGTTGTTGTGACGAGGAACAAAGAGACGTCCATCTATGGCGCTTGACCCACCAATTGTTAGCTTGGCGATTTTTTCATCAATACATTTCTTCAAAGCCATGGTAGGGCTGATACGGTCGCCAGCGAGCACTTTCAGCGAGGAAGGATCCATCGATAGCAAGCAGCAAGGAAGAGAGGGGTAACAGAAGATCGGTAGGGTTTGTGTGTTAAAAGAGCAAGTGATTTCAGAGCACGAAACAAAAGGGTTTTTAAAAGCTTTTGTGTCTGAAAAATATATTGCGTAAGTTGTTAAGTATTAGAAGTACGAATACGAAGAGTTTCTTTCAATATTGATACTTTTGGAGGGAAAACACAGCCCGGATGCTGAGGCTAGCTTCGAAGTAAAATATTTGGCTTCGAAGCCAAATTTTGGCGCCAAAAGCCAAAAAACAACGGCTTCGAAACAGAGAAGCCGGCTTTGAAGCACATTTCATACTTGAAAATATAAGAATACTCAAGTGTTTGTTTTACTCCAAAAGGTTTAAAGACCTGTTTTAGGTTTCTTAACTAAGGTAATGTCCTTCGAGGCAAAACTTGAGACTCTTTAAGGATGGGAGTTGGTGTTCAAAACATCAAAACCAATGGTTGGTTTATAGAAAAGTTATATGTGGAACTAAAGCAGCATGAACTGTTGTTCGAAGCAAAAGATGGTCAATTTAAAACTAAATTGATCATACTAATCATGATCAGATGTTGGTTATGTTTAACAAGTTTTAAGTGTAAGATTGCTAGATTCGAAGCATTGATTCTGATTAAAAATCAGCCAAAACTGTCAACTTTATTCCATAAATTGGAAAGGTTCATAATTGGTTCTTTATAGTGTTTCATTTAAAACAATTGAGTCTAGGTTCAAAGGATGAGATTGTTCAGTTCGAAGTCCTGAATTTGCTTCTAAAGACCAAAAGGAGACAATGCCAAACAAAGGAAAAGTCTTAATTGTATTAAAGCAAAAGCGATTACATCAAATGGCCCTATTTTGGTACAAACTCAAGCTCATAAAAATAAGGAATGGAATAAGTAACAAGATCATGAAATTTAGTCCAACTATGATCAATGAATTTCTGTTCTTTCTTTATTCTACCCTCTATTTCTTCTAACATTGGCTGCATGAGTTGATGTGCTCTCACTTCGTAATAGAGCTCTTCGGCCTTTATTTCAAATGCTGTTTCTCTCAACTCTTGTTCCAATTCGTCTATATCCAAGTCATCCCAATAAGTAGAATCTTTATTCTTGAAATCATTGAATTCTTCAATAAAGTTCTCTGCTTCGTATTGGGCATGAACTTAAAGGGACGAGAGTTGGTCTAAAGATTGAGTGGTGGCCAAAGAAGTGCGGTGCCAATGGAGAAGCGATGGAAGTTGGTCCAAGAACATGTGAAGTTCTGCTCGAGCGATGGGGTTGAGGACATGGCTTCGAATCAGAATATCACAAGCCCATCGAAGATTCTTAAAGGGAACATCGTCCTCAAGAACATTAAAGGGTAGGTGAGAAAAGCTGCAAGCAGGAGTTGGGCTTTCTTTTGGTAAGCTGGAGTAGAAGAAGGTGGAGGTTCATAAGGAAGGAAAACTTTCTCCGCAGAAAGGGCAAACTTCAACTTCTCTATCCAGGAAAGTTTTGTATCCGAGCTAAGGGTTAAATCAGCCGGCAAGCTTGGAAATGTCTCGTTTTGTATCCCATCTTGTTCTTGAGGAGAGAGAAGCTCTAGGAAGAGTTCTAGAGTGAGAAAGTAGGTATCAAGCTCGATCTTTGGTGCTTGATCCGTTGGATTTGCGATCTGAGGTTAGATTCTTTACCTCCATTTGTTGTTCTTACTGATCACCTAGCTACATTGCATGATTGAATATGTTTTGCATGCCATGCATTGATTTAAAGATTGGTTTTAGAAAGAGAAAGTTAGTGTTCATGAGTTCTTGAAGAAAAACCCCGATTTGATCCGAAAGCTTGCATTGAAATCTATGCTTTTGTGTTTGTTTCACCAAGATCTTCTTGTATGGGTACCCAGGTCCATGTTTTCAAACTCATGGCATGAAATCTCGGATTTTATAAACGTAAGATATGATCTTTGCATTCATTTCCTTCATGATCTTCATGTTCATGTCCTTTATGTTCTTGAGCGGAGGGAAACCCAGATTTTCCCGACTTCATTTATCCTTGAATGTGGCCCTCGGGACCACACCTCGGCGAGAGGATGTGGGACCTCGGCCAAGACCTGGTTAGGTGCCCAGCATGTTTTCCAAAGTAAGAAACAGTGTTTGATATGATTTGACTTAGTTTTGGGCGAAAGCCGAGATCATTTGCATGCATGTGAAACTTGCTTGAAAGTGTATTCAATAGACTCGCCATGTGATTGTAGGACTTGGACTCGCCTTGACCCCGACGTCTGAAGAATTATGTGAGTGGCATTTTAATAAAGCTATGTTACAATGTTTTGATAAAAGTCTTGTTTTGCCTTGTTTTGAAAAGTATTTGTAAGCATGAATGATCATCCCTATTTTGTATGCCAAGTACTATATCTTGTTTTGATGACACTCTTGGAAGTCCGTATGTGCCAGGGGACTTTAAGCACTTGTGGCACCAGTCCGTACGTGCTAGGGGACTATAAGCACTTGTAGCACAAAGTTTGGAAGTCCGTATGTGCCAGGGGACTTTAAGCACTTGTGGCACCAGTCCGTACGTGCTAGGGGACTATAAGCACTTGTAGCACAAAGTTTGGAAGTCCGTACGTGCCAGGGGACTTTAAGCACTTGTGGCACCAGTCCGTACGTGCTAGGGGACTATAAGCACTTGTAGCACAAGTCCTTAGTGTCGGGGACTATAATGCAACGACATTCTTGTATAGAGATCTCTCTTGTCTTGTCTTGCCTTGCCACTGACGGTTTTACCGCGTGGGTTTGTTTGTCCGGAGTGTCATCTCTTGTATGATATTGGTGCTAGTAAGCATCCCTTGAAACTTGAAAGATTTGATAGACGAACTTGATTTATTCCTTGTACTGTTTTGTTAAAAGATCCCGGATACCATTCATGAAAACCCTTTATTGCTTATGCCATTCACTGAGTATCCAAGCTCACCCTCTCTATATATATGTAGGTGATGAGCAGGGCGGCGACGCCTAGATGTGTTTGCCGAGGTGTTTTGCCGATGTGTTTTGGATTCGCATTTTTGCAACATCTTGAAGATCATGATTCTTAGTTATCTCATTGTATTTTGTATTTGATGGCCGAGAAGCCTTTTGGTCAAGATGTAATTTTTGTACTCTATTTTGTTGTATTGAAGCTATCAATAGATGTATGTCATTTCATTCAACTTAAGCACTGCTCTTATGGACTGCTTGTATGTTAATTTATTGCTTCCGCATTTGTAAGCCCCATACGTATACTCTGTTTATGTGTGAATTCTTGTAAGAGGCCTTTGGTAATCTCGGATTACTGGCCATCTCGGCGCCGACCTTCTAGGGGCGGGTTGGGGTCATGACAAAAAGAGAAAAGAGGTTCAAGGGAGGCTACAATAGGGATTGGAGGCAGCACATTGGTGATTTTGAGACACCCATTGGTTAAGGTAAAATCTGTCTTTACTGTTAATTATTAAGTTTATGTTGAGGAATTTAACAATCAATGCATTAAGGGGATTTGGAAGATCTATAGGTGCCTACTTAGGTTTTGAGAATTGGGTGCAATGTGTAAGTGTAACTTTGCTTTGGGTGGGTAATAGAAACAATGGAGTTTTGTATCATGGGTAAGGGTGTGTTTGGCTTTAAAGTTGGGTTGAATGGTTGATCTCTTGGATATTAAAGCAATACATTAATCTAATATAGTGGGGCTTTTGTGGGTGTATGTAACATGTAAAAAATATTAATTTATTTGAGGTTTTATTTATTAGGTTTGTGTGATTGAAGTGGTGGAGTTGGGTGTTTGAAGTTGGTGTTGGAATATTATTTCTAAGCTTTTGAGGTAAGTAACCCTCTATCACTGTTGGTTCATTTTTATTCCTATCGAATTGTTTAAAATCATAAATATTTATTTATAGCCTTCATGTTCTCTTAAAATAAAATATGGGTCAAGTATAAAACAGCATCGAAAATTATTATGAAAATTATTTGAATATTTTGTGGAACTATTATGAAAATTGTACTAAATGTTTATTCTGAAAATATCGAATGTTTTATTTAAAAGTTGTGTATTGTTTGAATTTTGAACATCACTCTAGTCTGACTATGATTTGGACCCTAGCCAATAGGGGTTATTTATTGGCACAGAAACTAGTTTCTTTTGGGGCTTTACCACCGGCCTATGTGTGGTTCTGGGCCTTGTCACGGGCTAAGTGACCGTAGTCACCAAGACTTGGGTTTTGTGAATTGCATCATTGAACCATTTGAATATCGAACCATCAATTTTGAACAACGAAATTTCATCGAATTACCTCATTGTCTTTTCAATTAAAATGTATTGCTACACTGTTTATTTTTAGCTACGAAACTATCTTACAAAATAATTGTTTATTTATTGAACTGTAAAAAAAATTATATTTATTGGTTATCGATTTATTTATTTATTTTGGTATACTTGATCCAGCTAGCAGTGATGGTTGGTTATTTACTGGGCTATCTAGCTTACCCTTATTTTTTTTTCAGATTCTAAAGAGTAGAGCTACGCGGGATTTTTTTTTTTTAACATGTGGGAGTGCTGAGAGTAGGACCATGATTTAAGTACTTGGATTGTTGTTTTGTTAGTAGATTAAATTAGTGGACTTGGTGGACATTTTCATATATGAACTATTTATTTTTATGGATTTTGGCATTATGACAATTAAGGATTTAATTTGAGTATTTTACATTGTGGGTTATGTGATTAGATTCTTAGCCTTGCACGCTCACCTATATGAGTGTGCGGCGTTGTCACAGAACTTGGGGCGTGACAATTTTATGGTATCAGAGCCAGGTTGTAATTTTAAAAGTTGGTATAGAATATTGGTGAGATTAGGTAGATGTAGGATTGGGAACGCTTATAATTTGGTAAAATGTTAATTTTATTTACATGTTATACGGACTTGAGAATAGAATAAGATGAGGTTTTATTATTGATGCATATAGGTTGCAATGGAACATGAGGAGACATTGGAAAATCTCGTGTGGTTAGTATAGATGGCAGGAGATTGCTTGTAGACTTGACTGTTTTAGATATGCGGGACTTTGACATAATTCTTGGAATGGATTGGTTGGCAACCAATTATGCTTCTGTTGATTGTCGAGGCAAAAGGGTAGTATTTCAGATTCCTAATCAACCAGAATTTTGTTTTGTGGGTAGTGGAGTTAACACTTTTCTTCTGGTAATCTCAGCTTTGCAAGCTAGACGGTTGTTAAGGAATGGTTGCGAGAGCTATTTAGCTTCTGTGAGAGATACGCGTGAGACTGAATTGAAGTTAGAGGATATTCTAGTTGTGAAGGAATTTCCCGATGTTTTTCCTGAAGAGTTACCGGGGTTGCCACTAGATAGAGAGATTGAGTTTGCCATTGAATTGATACACGGCACAGGTCCTATCTCCAAGGCTCCGTGTCGGATGGCCCCAGCAGAGTTGAAAGAGTTGAAGGAACAATTACAAGAGTTACTAGATAAGAGCTTTATTCGGGCTAATGTTTCTCCTTGGGGTGCGCCTGTTTTATTTGTGAAAAAGAATGATGGTAGTTTTCACCTTTGCATTGATTATCGAGAGTTGAACAAGGTGACAATTCAAAATAAATATCCTTTGCCTAGGATAGATGACCTATTTGATCAATTGCAAGGAGCACAAATCTTTTATAAGATTGACCTTTATTCTAGATATCATCAATTGAAGGTTAAAGCGGAAGATATACCTAAGACAGCCTTCCGAACTAGGTATGGGCACTATGAATTTTTAGTGATGTCGTTTGGGTTGACCAATACGCCTGCAGCTTTTATGGATTTAATGAACAAAGTATTTAAACCCTTCTTAGATCAGTTTGTGGTAGTTTTTATTGATGACATTCTTGTGTACTCAAAGAGTAAAGAGCAACACGAAGAACATCTGAGAATAGTGTTGCAGTTATTAAGGGAAAAGAAATTATTTGCTAAATTAAAGAAGTGTGAATTTTGGCTGGAGAGTGCATCATTTTTGAGTCATGTGATATTTGAAGACGGGGTGTCTATTGACCTCAAGAAAGTGAGGTGGTGGTAGAGTGGAATAGGCCTACTAGTGTCACTGAAATTCATAGTTTCTTGGGTTTAGCAGGATATTATAGAAGGTTTGTTAAGGGATTTTCCCGAATTTCTATGCCTTTGACTTGTTTAACACAAAAAGGGGTTAAATTTGAATGGTCTGATGATTGAGAAAAGAGTTTCTAGGATCTAAAGAGTCGATTAGTGTGTGCTCCAGTACTTATAGTTCCGTCCGGAGATGAAGGTTTTACCATCTATAGTGATGCATCGAAGATGGGCTTGGGTTGTGTCCTGATGCAGAACGATAAGGTAGTGGCATATGCGCCTAGGCAGTTGAAGCCATATGAGCAGATTATCCTACGCATGATTTGGAGTTGGCTACAGTGGTGTTTGCATTGAAAATCTAGAAGCACTAACTGTATGGGGTGAAATGTGAGATATTCACTGATCATAAAAGTCTGAAGTATATTTTCACTCAAAAAGAATTGAATATGAGGTAAAGGCGATGGTTGGAGCTATTAAAGAACTATGATTTGACTATCAATTATCATCCAGGAAAAGCCAATACAGTGGCTGATGCCTTGAGTAGAAAGACCCCGAGTAATTTGGCTACCTTGATCACTGACCAAAAGAATATCTTGGAGGACTTGCGAAGGTTGAATATCGAGATTAGATGGCATAACCATGGAGTGCAGTTGGCAAACCTTAGAGTTCAACCCACATTGATTGATAGAATTAAAGATGCTCAGGGAAAAGATCCTCAGTTGCAAAAACTTAAGGCTGAAATGGAAATAAGGCTATAGATGGAATTTTGTATGCACAAAGATGGAACCTTGAGATTTGGAGAGAGGTTGTGTGTGCCTAATGATTTAGAGCTCAAGAGGGAAATCCTGAGAGAAGCTCACAGTTCAGGATATACTGTACATCCAGGGAGCACTAAAATGTATAAAGACTTGAAGAGGAACTTTTGGTGGAATAATATAAAGAGGGAAATTGCTCAGTATGTTGCTCAATGTTTGGTATGTCAACAAGTGAAAGTTGAACATCAGAGACCTGTAGGTAAGTTACAACCTCTTCCTATTCCCGAGTGGAAGTGGGAACATATTACCATGGATTTTGTGACGAGGTTGCCTAGGACCCAAGGTGGTAACAATGCTATTTGGGTTATTGTTGATCGATTGACCAAATCCGCTCATTTTCTAGCTTTTATGGTAGGGTTCTCCTTAGAGAGGTTTGCAAAATTGTATATCAAGGAGATTGTGAAGTTGCATGGTATTCTGGTGACCATAGTGTCTGATAAAGATAGCAGATTTGTATTTATGTTTTGGAGGAGTTTGTATACAGCTTTGGATACTAGTTTGAATTTTAGCACGACCTTTCATCCTCAAAGTGATGGACAGTCAAAGAGAACTATTCAAACTCTTGAAGACATGTTGAGGGCCTGTATTAATGATCTTGGAGGTTCTTGGGATGAGCATTTGGCCTTAGTGGAATTCTCTTATAATAATAGTTATCATGGGAGCATTCAGATGGCACCATATGAGGCTTTATATGGACGAAAGTGTAGATCACCTATTTGTTGGGATGATGTGGGTGAAAGGAAGTTCTTAGGGCCTGAGATTGTGCAACAAATAGTGGACAAGATCAATCTTATTAGAGAGCGACTTCACACTGCATAGAGTAGACAAAAAAGTTATGCAGATAATAGGAGATGCGATTTGGTGTTTGGGGTTGGAGACCATATGTTCCTTAAGGTGTCTCCTATGAAAAGAGTAATGAGGTTTGGTGTTCATGGTAAATTGAGTCCTAGATTTATTGGACAATTTGAGGTTTTAGATCGAATTGGAGAGGTAGCTTACAGACTTGCCCTACCACCTTCACTAGTTGGAGTTCATAATGTCTTCTATGTTTCGATGTTGAGGAAGTATATACCGAATCCTAATCATGTGATTGATTATGCACCGTTGTAGCTTAAGGAGGATTTGACCTATAAAGAACACCCTGTAAGAATTGTTGATAAGAAGGAACAGGTTTTGAGGCCTTGAGTCATCCACTGCGTTAAGGTTCAATGGAGCAATCACTCGGAGAGAGAAGCTACTTGGGAACTTGAGGATGAAATGAGACAAAAGTATCCACAACTTTTTGAGACTACAGATATGTCAAATTTCGAGGACGAAATTTCTTTTAAGAGGGGAAGAATGTAAAACCCAAGTTGTGTGTAGGATTATTTTATTGGATAGATTAGTAATTAAATTAATTTATATGGGTCATTTATTAATATCAAAGAATTAGTTATGAGATGGCATTATTTTTCCTATTACTTAGATGGGTAATTTTGTAACTTTGAGAAATTAGGTTAATAAGCTCACCTATAAGTCTTGGAAAAAACAAACAAAACAGATGCTGTGAATTGCTCCATAGGCGGCTAGGGTTTGAGAAGGTAAAAGAAAAAAGAAAAGAAAAAGAGAAAAGAGGTTCAAGGGAGGCTACAATAGAGATTGAAGGCAGCACATTGGTGATTTTGAGACACCCATTGGTTAAGGTAAAATCTGTCTTTACTGTTAATTATTAAGTTTATGTTGAGGAATTTAACAATCAATGCATTAAGGGGATTTGGAAGATCTATAGGTGCCTACTTAGGTTTTGAGAATTGGGTGCAATGTGTAAGTGTAACTTTGCTTTGGGTGGGTAATAGAAACAATGGAGTTTTGTATCATGGGTAAGGGTGTGTTTGGCTTTAAAGTTGGGTTGAATGGTTGATCTCTTGGATATTAAAGCAATACATTAATCTAATATAGTGGGGCTTTTGTGGGTGTATGTAACATGTAAAAAATATTAATTTATTTGAGGTTTTATTTATTAGGTTTGTGTGATTGAAGTGGTGGAGTTGGGTATTTGAAGTTGGTGTTGGAATATTATTTCTAAGCTTTTGAGGTAAGTAACCCTCTATCACTATTGGTTCATTTTTATTCCTATCGAATTGTTTAAAATCATAAATATTTATTTATAGCCTTCATGTTCTCTTAAAATAAAATATGGGTCAAGTATAAAACAGCATCGAAAATTATTATGAAAATTATTTGAATATTTTGTGGAACTATTATGAAAATTGTACTAAATGTTTATTCTGAAAATATCGAATGTTTTATTTAAAAGTTGTGTATTGTTTGAATTTTGAACATCACTCTAGTCTGACTATGATTTGGACCCTAGCCAATAGGGGTTATTTATTGGCACAGAAACTAGTTTCTTTTGGGGCTTTACCACCGGCCTATGTGTGGTTCTGGGCCTTGTCACAGGCTAAGTGACCGTAGTCACCAAGACTTGGGTTTTGTGAATTGCATCATTGAACCATTTGAATATCGAACCATCAATTTTGAACAACGAAATTTCATCGAATTACCTCATTGTCTTTTCAATTAAAATGTATTGCTACACTGTTTATTTTTAACTACGAAACTATCTTACAAAATAATTGTTTATTTATTGAACTGTAGAAAAAAATTATATTTATTGGTTATCGATTTATTTATTTATTTTTGTATACTTGATCCAGCTAGCAGTGATGGTTGGTCATTTACTGGGCTATCTAGCTTACCCTTATTTTTTTTTCAGATTCTGAAGAGTAGAGCTACGCGGGATTTTTTTTTTTACATGTGGGAGTGCTGAGAGTAGGACCATGATTTAAGTACTTGGATTATTGTTTTGTTAGTGGATTAAATTAGTGGACTTGGTGGACATTTTCATATATGAACTATTTATTTTTATGGATTTTGGCATTATGACAATTAAGGATTTAATTTGAGTATTTTACATTGTGGGTTATGTGATTAGATTCTTAGCCTTGCACGCTCACCTATATGAGTGTGCGGCGTTGTCACGGAACTTGGGGCGTGACAGTAACTGTTCCATCTCAACTTGCAATATTTGATCCATTTTGTTTTCCATAGCATTTAAAACAAGTACAGCCTGTTTTATGTACAAAATCATTTGGAACATTATAAGAAAATATCATCAATTTTATTTCTTTTGTTGATGGATCCATTTTCTTTGGTAATTATCCAACTTTAACAAATGAAATAGATGCATGTGGATGCTGTTGAAAACAAAATGAATTGACTTGATTGAAGATTTTAGATTTCTTTGCAAATGGGACCATATTAACAATGCATTTGGTTCTCTAGATGCCATGGCAGTGGAGAAATCCATGGTGTATTGAACTGCAAAAATAAGCTAAAATATAGAGCAGAGTTGTGTGCCCCATGGTTTGCTCTGATTCATATATCTCATGGTCATTTCTTCCATATTCAAGCAATATCCAAGCCCTTCGTTTAGTCCCAACAGTGTACCAAAAACTAGTCAGCAAAATAAAAAATGAACTAACAAAACACAACACAACACAACACAAGACATCACTACAGGGAATTGAACTTTCAATAACAAGTTAGTGTCACATGGCAAATACCAAAAAAGGAAGGGAATAACCAAACTGAAGAGAGAAGATAAAATTGTTACCTTGTAAGTTCTATCTCCAACCTTGAGGGAAAACATGTTAAAACAGGCAAGCATTACGCCTAACATAAATTTAATTGCAACGACTTGTTATCATTTATTTTATCAGTGTAAGAATCATCAAAGCATAAACCAGGAATAACATTCACTCACATCCAAACTTATTTGTCCCCCAAAGGAAAAGGTGAGGTGAAGGTGAGCAAATTTTCATGGAGCACAACATCTTTAGGGCGTATGTTCAGAACCTGAATATAATTTCAGTAGAGTAATTTTCGAGAGGTCTAACATCAACTGTGTTTCTTATAGAGACCCAAGTTTTGAACTTAATCTTAATCACAATTTAAGATATTGTACCTTGTCATACTATTCAAACTCGTCCCGTTCTTCCTAGCTGCAGTTTCAGCCTATTGGTGATACATTGAGCATCCCGCTTCGGAACTCCATAAATGTTCCTCCAAAGAAGAAGTTGAATAAGAAATGGACTCAGAAGCTTAACATATATGGATAATTGCAACTCGTGCTTGCACTTCACAAATCTCTTTATTGGAATATCCAAGTTGGCAATATAATGCAGCGTAAAATTAGTAAATTCTTGCAAATCATTTAAAAATTTCATATCCATAAACTAATAATGTACTATAAATGTTTTGTACATATATAGACGAAGCCTACCATCCAATGGACACAACATAACTTTTTATACCTAAATTGACTTTGACAACAAAAAAAATCAAAAAATTGATGTTTCCAACAAGCATGTTGATCTGTAATCTTACTGAAGGATGGAGATAGGGGCATATTTTATTATTTCTACCCTTGATAGTGAAATAAATATATGATTCTAATTTTATGGTCCCTTTGCAGTTGCTTAGCGAGTTACTGTGCCTACTCAGGATTTAGCAAAGAGCAGGAGAAGGGTCTAACCTTAAGTTTTTCTTCTCCAAGATATGACCTCAAGCTCTGCAGAATTACAAATCCAGGAAGAAATTAAAAAATAAATAAATAAAATAAAAGTAAGCAAAAGAACAAAAAATGGAAAAGATAACAAAGTGGACCCAAAGTGTATAAATATGGCTGAAGGCAACTACAACCTTCTGCAAAACATCTTAAAATTACAGTCCACTGCACAGGAACTTTAAGTTGTTCAAGGAGATGAATTGGCAGACTTAATTTAAACAATATTGAAATGTTAGCAAATATTTATTGTTTCTCTAACTTTTCAGACCTAAAATGGCTTAGAAGAGAACATAAATAATCTGTTGTATCAAGGCATAGCATTTTCCATTGAAAAGGCCAAATTATAAACCCAATTTTCCTACTTTTTGTATAATTATGTCTAAAATATTCAAGACCTTAGTTGTTCATAAGAACAGTGTGAATCATTGTCAACATATTTATAAAAGTATCATTGCAATCTTGGACTTGAGATAAATAATTTTGGGTATAGATTTAAACAATACCTGGGTCCTAATGAGCTTCCCGTCCTTATAGATACATAGTCATAGTCATTTATAACTGCACATATAGCGAACATGGAGTAAAATGTCAAGCAGTCAGCCACAATATTACTTCTAAAGAACTTTTGAAAGATAGAATGTAGGAAGACAAAGAAGACTAAGACGGAAAGCTTGAAGAAAATGGAGCAGTAAAGTTTATACTGCATCAAATTATATAAATAATGTGATCACCCACAAGGCAAGAACATACCGTCCACAAGAAACATTTCCTTGTTTGGTTTCAATGTTTTTTATTTTCAGTGTTTTTTTGTTTTTAGTCAAAAATTTTAATATTTTTTATTTTTTAGATGCACATAACTTAAAATATTTAAATTTTTGACTAAAAAAAATTAAAAATAAAACTCAATTTTTAGAAAATCAATCAAAGCCAAACAAGGTAATTGAATTTTCCATAATTTCACTTGAAATTTTCGGAGTAAAAGTTTTTTTTACCTAATCTGAGATAGATTTACAAACTGATTAGAATATACACTAGCATTCTCCATTAATGTTTCTGTGAAGTAAAATGTTTCCCAAGTGGTGTTTCCTACTAGTATGGGGTAATAAATATCAACTAATTTTTCAACTTTGAGATTTCTCTTAAACAATTGACGTGCACATCAAAGAATAATTAGCAAACAATATTCACACTCATCACCTTATTATACCCCAAATTTTTGGACAATAGGTCATGGATAAAAAATGCAAATCCTAGAAAACCAAATCACTTAGAAAGTAAGCAAGATCCAACAAACAAATCACCAACACAATCTCTACTATTACTTCCTAAATCTACCAAAGCCTAATAAATAAAAAATTTAAACATATTGACACTTACAAATTCTATCTATAACATGTAATTGCTGATGAAGAAATGAAACCTTTGAAAACTAATTAATTCACAATGAAGAAAAAACTGCATCTTATTACCACGTGAACGAAGTTGAAACATGAGGTTTGGTTTTGGACAAACTACAATGATCTAGTCGCACATAAACACAACTAAAGACACCAAAAACTTTCCAAATTCTACAAGCTATTGCAGTAAACCAGAGTTCCCAAGCTGCCCTGATATCTTAACAAGGTCAGACCCTCCAACAACACCAACTGTAACAACCTGCAGTTAGACCAAGCTGTAAAGCTGTTATCATTGTACAAAACAACCAACATAAGCAATATTTTCCCACTTAAAAGAGAAAGAATGAACCAAAAAGGCCTTATGAAAACCACTCCACGTTGCATTCAGGGGTTATCACAATAATCAATGCAGTACCTTGTGAAGTTCCTGCATGAACTTCAGCATATCCGAAGTAACAACCTGAAATTGGAATAGCAAATGCAAATGTTAAATAAAAGGGAATTCCACCAAAACAACTAAAATCTCTGTATCGATCGAAGATAGCCTAAACAAATCAGATAAATATGGCAGGTTCCATATGATCATAACCACTTGGGTCTTGCTAAATTGAAAATTTAACCATCTTTAGAAGATACAAAAAGACAGGGATACAAGCACTTTTTATAATTTTTTTGCATGAAATTAGGCATCAAAACCATGAACTTAATATCATCTTATGATGATTGACAAGCTTAATCACTATTAATAGGCTGTTAGCTACATGGATCCATGTTTCCAATAAATAAGCTTCCACATTGAAGCAAGTCAAAAAGAAACCAATATGTACTTTCTTTTCTTTTCTTTTCTTTTCTTTTCTTTTCTTTTTTCACAAACAGGGAATAGGGGTAGGGGTAACTACATCACACGGTGGCAAGACTTGAATTCAGACATTGGATAGACAGCACCTCATTCACTAAGACAGCCCTTGATCTCCAAGAAACCAACAGGTAAAAAGGTCGCTTTTATGTATTTTAGATTGTGTTCGGATCATAAATTTAGGCAGAGATTTGGAAATGCAAAGGAACAAGCAAGAGAAACGAAGAAAAAAAAGATTATATTTCATTTACATTTCCTTCTCCTTTTCCTTTCCTGCTTTTATTTCATTCACGTTTCACTCACATTTTCCTTTTCCTTTTCAAATCCATGATCCAAAGACAGCCTTACAGATTATAAGAAACATCACTGTATAACCAAAAAAAAAACCAAAAATAAAAAAATAAAATAAAATTTTGGGTACAAAATTAATAATGTGCTAAAATGAAACAAGAAGAATAGGAGAAGGAAATTGGCACCTTTGGGTGAGCGGTAAGGGTGCCATCAACATCAAACAAAGCAATTAATTGAGGCTTCCTTGCTGCCATTTCAGTATACAAAACTTTCTGCCATCAAAACAACAAGCTCGAAAAACTTCAATATTCAAATATTTATAATTAAAAAATCAAAGGAAAAATTAGGCAAATTATGCTTCTAAGAGAAATATAGACAGTGAGAGTATGTATTACTCTCATCTCATGAAGTTCCACAAATTCAGTGATTCGACTCAGTTAAAGTCGAAACACCCGTTTGTTTATGAGGAAAATCATACCAAAAAAAAAAAAAAACTTTCCCTAGAAAAAAATTACTCCTATAGATTTCAAGCTGAGAACTCACGGATTGAATTGCAATTCCAAATTGACATAAGGAAATAAAACTAGATAAAATACAAACAATGAAGAACCAATGAAAAAAGTACGACTTACCTGGGGAAAATTGGGTGAAGAGAAGGAAGAGAATGTGGAGTAGAGTGTGAATGCAAAAACTGATGCAGATCTGCAACGGAGAAACATAGAGGAGAGATCCTGGGGATCATTTAAATCTATATCTATATTGTATATATAACCAAACAACAATGCTAGAGGGTCACAATTTTTGTGGCCACAATGGCTCAAAACTGTCAAAACGACGTCGTTTTGGCATGTTTTGCTCTCAAAACGACGTCGTTTTGGCAGTTTTGAGCCATTATGGCCACAAGGATTGTGGCCCTCAAACATTTTCCATAACCAAATATCTATATTGTATTGTATTTGTTTTGCCTCCAAATGTAATGCATTTGTTTTGCCTCCAAATATTCTATATTGTATATATAACCAAATATCTATATTGTATTGTATTTGTTTTGCCTCCAAATGTAATGCATTTGTTTTGCCTCCAAATATTTATTTCTAAAATCTTATAATTTTAAAAGTCTTTTTTTCTTATGACACAATCCTAAACCCTATTTGATTGTATTTGATTTTTCTTTCTCTATCTATATTATTTGTTTGATAAATAATTTATGAAAATTAATTTTTTAATCTATAAATAAAGATAAAAATTAAATAATTAATTTTAAAAAGTTAATTTTATAACTTATAGATAATTTAAAATTTCTTTCCATAAATAAACATATAAAAATTGATAAATAACTTATAAAAATTAATTTCATGACCTACAGATAAAGATAAAAATTAAATAATTAATTTAAAAAAAAAACAAAATTACTCCTTTTTTCTCCTCCTTCATTTTGTACTTTAATTAATTTCATTATAGATAAATATATAAAAATTTATAAATAATTTATGAAAATTTATTTCAAGACCTATAGATAAAGATAAAAATTAAAAAAATTATTTTAAAAAATTAATTTCATGACTTATAAACATATAAAAATTGATAAATAATTTATAAAAATTAATTTCATGATTTACAGATAAAGATAAAGATTAAATAATTGATTTACAAAAAATTAAAATAATAAAATTTAGATAAAGATATGATTTGTTAATCTATATGTCTATCAAAAACAAATATATATATATTTAAATATTTATTTTGATTTACTCATATTTTTTTCTTTCTTTATTTTGAAGTTTTTTTATCTAATGAAATATCTTTATATATAACTTCTTATCTCTTCTTAAATTCTTAACCTTCTCTTGATAATTTTTTTGTTGGTATATAATGATTAAAGTTATCATTTGTTATATTTTTTTAAGTATAATTCAAATAATTTTTCATCATTTTTTTTATAAATAAAATTGATTAAAACTATTTTCTTATATAATTTGTATAATCTTACGAAGTTCTTATTTTTGATTAATTTTCTTTAAATGCTATAGGAACTATACAAGTATTATTCAAACTATGGAGAGAATGATCATGGAAAAAGATTTATATTTTGATAAGATACGCATGTGTCATTGATGGAGAAGATCAAAGATAGAGAGTTTCTAATATGATCAATTAATGATTTGTTTGAAAAATTCTTTTTATGAGTAAGGTAACAAACTTAGATTAAAAAATTTTGAAAACTACATATAAATCATAATTAAAAATTGAGATTTATTCATAATTTGGTCTCACAATAATATACACCACTAATTTAAAAGCTTAAGTATAGCGGTCCCGGGTTTACCCCTTGTTGTACAGTGATCCGGACGTGTGTCCGTGGATGTTGGTAGTTGAGTATTGTCTTGTTTACATCCTTTCTTGCTTTGTATTTGAGTTATAGGATGTGTTGGGCAGGTTTGTTACAGGTTGGTTGAGTTTGGGAACCAAGTGTTGCTGCCCAGAATTTTGGCTGGTCGCTCGAGCGAGGACTTGGTCGCTCGAGCGAGGGTAGTTTTTGTGTCTGGTGGCTCGAGCCAGGAAGGCTTCGCTCGAGCGCAGACTGCGTCCAGTACAGACCTGAAGGTTGTGGATGTTGGCTCGAGCGAACCTTTTTCCTTCGCTCGAGCGAGCTTCGTATTGCAAATCGGAAAATTTGCACTGGTCGCTCGAGCGACGGGGTCTTCGCTCGAGCGAGCCTGTTTATATCAGCAAGACAGCACCGAACTAAACATCACTTTTTGCAAACTCTATCTTCTTCAAACCCACTTTTTGAGAGCCTCTCACTCTAAAATTATATTCTCTCTAAGATTTGATCTATCTAGGGTGATTTCCTAGCCAAGTGCCTTTGTTAAAAAGATAGAGATCATCGAGGGCTTCGTTTTAATCGGAAAATCTTTGATTTTGGAGCAAGTTGGGTGTTGGCCATCATCTCCTTTTGAGCTAAATCTTTGAGGTAGGGATATCCTACTCCTTCTTATGAGTTGTGTCTTTGAATTTTAGCATTTTGACATGTTGGTAGTTGTTGTGTAATTTTGGGAAACTTTGGGGCCATTGTGTAATTTTATAAAAGTTTGGGGTTTTGGTCTATGATAAACCTAGAGGCATGTTTGGTATATAAACATGGAATTAATGTTGAAACATTAATGAAATTGGAACCTAAGGGTTGTAATGCTAATTATGGAAAATGTCCTAATTACATTGATTAATTAATTTGGATAATTAATTGGGAAGAATGAGAAATTGGAATAGAATTGTCTCATTGAGCATGATAATAGTAAGAATACATTGATTTTATGTATTGATATGTGATGTGTATAATTGTTGTTTATATGCATTGTGTTGTGTTGGAGAAGATAGGGGATGTACTCCACGGTTTAGGGGAAGATAGGGGATGAACCTCTAAGCCGGATGTTGTTGGGAGGAGATAGGGGATGAACTCCGTAGATAGAGCGTGTATGCTTATCTAGAAGTGTATTGACAGAGCGTATATGCTTGTCTTTGGAAGTGTTGATATAACTGTTATGTTTATCGTTGTTGAATGGAAGTGTTGGCATGAACGTTTGTTTCATGTGAGATGTTTGGCCAGGTTCTGAGCCAAGATTGTGAAATGACAAGTAAAAAGGAAAGGAAATGGAAATGAAAGGAAACATAGACTTAAGTGTCTTGGATTTGTATCATGTTATGAAAGAATGTAAAAGTGTTGACCACCTGTTGAATTGTTAATCTTTTAGTCATTATTCATAACTGGTTTAGTATATTTCTACTGGGCTGTGGCTCACCCTATATGGGAACATCATTTTCAGGTACTGGCAGCATGCCACCTCCAAGGACTTAGCTTGGGAGGCTAGTGGCGGACAGACTTTTTGGATGTCTTTCCTTTTTGTTATATATTACATGTAAATTTAAGCCAAGGGCTTTATGTGTAAATGAGTTAGTACTCTACTTTTGTGTAACCAAGTGTTAACTTGGAAAGCTGTAAGCCCTTAGGGCATTTGCTTTTGTTGTTAACATGTAATACTTTTGTAATACAACTCTGATGAATGGAAAGATGTGGACCTTTTATGTATCATAACGTGTCTATATTGTTGGGATTAAATGTCTTTATTTTTGAGGGCGTTACAACTTGGTATCAGAGCGTACCAGGTTCGAATACTTTGGGTACGTGGGAAGTGATTAGGATCACAATGGGTTTGTCTCGCTTGATAGAGACTTAGGTGTATTGTTATATGTTTGTATGATAACATGTTTATGTGATTATTTGGGTATGGGATTTGGTTTCTAGGATGTTGATTGAATCCTTGGGTTTCTAGGAGTCTTGTTGGAAAGGCACTTGATCAATGCTGTTTCTAACCGGTACTCTAGTAACGCCTTGGGACTATCATTATCTGGAAATGAAATTCGTAAGTGCTTATGTGTTTATGTGCTTACGTGGAATGAATTACAATTGTCCATGCATTAGGACGTGAGTGTTTAGTTTTGGCACGTTTATAAATGTGCTAACGTTTGTGTTACCTTTATTAGGATGTCAGGACGAGCTAGAGGTGGTAGGCGTGGTAGGCCTAGGAGGCAGGAGGTGCCCCCACCGGAGGAGATTCCGGTAGTTCAGGAGACTCCGGCGGTTCAGGAGGGGGTTGGTCAGGCCAATGTGGCCGAGCCAGCGGGTCAGCCGGCCGTGAGTACTTTGGCCCAGGGGATAGCAGGGGCTCTGGACATCCTTAGAGCAGGGAACCTGGCAGCTGAAGCAGGGCCTTCCTTTTTGAGGAGGGAGTTCTTTCGGTCAAATCCGGAAGAGTTTGTCGGGGATCCTAAGGAGCCACTGAAGGCAGACGAGTGGCTAGAACAGATGAGTAAAACGTTCGACATGCTAGGCATTGAGGACGGAACATTGAAGGTGACCCTGGCATCCTTCCAGCTGAAGGGAGATGCAGGTCAATGGTGGAAATATGAGAAAGCTCGTGTGGGTGGTACTTGGAAGGCGTTTGTGGATGCTTTTCAGGAGAGGTTTTTATCTGCAGTGGCTAGAGAGAGGCTGAGGGATCAGTTTAGCCAGCTTAAGCAGGAGGGTTTATCTGTGGCCGAGTTTGAGGCTACATTTACTAGTTTGTCCAGGTTTGCACCTGAACTGGTGGCGACAGAGGAGCGCCGTTGCTACGAATTTGAGCGGAAGTTGAGGCGAGACCTCAAGTTGCAAGTTGGTGGACCTTACATTCGAGAGTACAGGTATTTAGTGGATGCTGCAGCTCATATGGAGCTGATGATGCAGGAGGGAGAGGAGGAGAAGCATGGAGGCTCCAAGAGGGGCCAAGAGGGACAGGGCGATGGTAGGAGGCAGAGGGGTTATAACCCTCAGCCGTCCCAGGGTGGTTTGGCCAGGTCGACTTTCCCAGTACCGAGTGCAGGCTCCGGGAGGGGCAGTCAGGGAGGGTTCACCTGTTTCAAGTGTGGCCAGCCGGGTCACAAGGCTTCAGTTTGCCCGCAGAAGGGCGGGGGTCAGAGAGCTGCTTCTTCGTCAGCTAGACCGCAGAGTCAGAGTTCGGGCAGGGGGCAGCCCTTGACTTGTTTTCAGTGTGGACAGCCTGGGCACATGAAGAGGTTTTGCCCACGGTTGAGTGCCACTTCAGGGGCGTCTGGTTCTAGGCAGACGCAGAGTTTTCAGCCGGCCCAGTCTGTGCAGGCCTCGAGGGCCAATCCCGGGGCTTCGTCGTCCCAGTCAGTTCAGCAGTCCTATGCTCCGAGAGGCGAGCAGGTGGATCAGGGGCCTACAGGGCGCGTGTATGCTGTTACCGCGCAGGACCTTGTACCGGCTCCATCAGTAGTGAGAGGTACCTTTCTGTTTTGCAATTCGGTTGCTAGAGTATTGATTGACACTGGTGCGTCTCATTCTTTTGTATCTGCTGCATTTGCATCTGTGTTAGAATTGGAGTTAGCAGTATTGGCATCTCCTATTTGTGTGGTGTCGCCTATTGGGGGTGAGATGGTTTTGAAACACGGATGTAGAGGTTGTGATATAGAGGTTGATGATCATAGGCTTCCGTTTCCTTTTGTAGTTATGCCCATGAAGGGCTTTGATGTTATTTTGGGTATGGACTGGTTATCGTCATACCGAGCTGTTATTGATTGCTACCGCCAGAGGGTTACTTGTTGTACCGTGAGCGGGGAGTTTTTCCATTTCTTGGGAGACCGGGTTGGTAGTATTGTGCCACCGGGGTATGGTTCGCGGGGGCGGAATGAGCTTAGTGGTCTACTTGCTAGTTTTGAGAGTGGTGAGTGTGATGAGACCCAGGTTGTACTGCCGAGGGTAGTTTGTGAGTACCCGGATGTTTTTCCCGAGGATCTTGTTGATTTGCCACCTCACCGAGAGATTGAGTTCTCTATTGATCTAGTGCCCGGCACGGCGCCGATTTCTATGGCACCTTACCGTTTTGCTCCAGCAGAGTTGGTTGAGTTGAAAGTTCAGCTCCAGGAATTGTTAGATAAAGGCTTTATTCGCCCTAGTGTTTCACCGTGGGGAGCACCGGCACTCTTTGCTAAGAAGAAAGATGGTGCCTTGAGATTGTGTATTGATTACAGGAAGTTGAATCGGGCTACAGTTAAGAATAAGTACCCTATGCCCCGTATAGATGATTTGTTTGACCAGTTGAAGGGTTCCCGTTGTTTCTCTAAGATAGATTTGAGATCGGGCTACCATCAGTTGAGGGTCAGGGAGGGGGATATTCCGAAGACGGCATTCCGTACGCGGTATGGCCATTATGAGTTCCTGGTAATGCCATTTGGGCTTACCAATGCACCGGCAGTCTTTATGGACTTGATGAACCGGATCTTCCGGGAATTCTTGGATCGTTTTGTAGTCGTGTTCGTAGACGACATCCTTATCTATTCACCTTCAGAGGAGGAGCACGAGGAACACTTGAGAGTGGTGCTTGAGTTGCTTAGAGCCCATAGGCTGTATGCCAAGTTTGGGAAGTGTGAGTTCTGGCTAGGAGAAGTTAAGTTCTTAGGCCATGTGGTTTCTGGGGAAGGGGTGTCTGTTGATACATCCAAGACTGAGGCAGTGCAAGATTGGGCACAGCCTAGGAATGTGTTTGAGATCCGCAGTTTTCTGGGATTAGCTGGGTATTACCGTCGGTTTGTGAAGGATTTCTCCAGGTTAGCTTCACCGTTGACCAGATTGACTCGGAGGGGAGTCAGCTTTGTATGGAGTGAGACTTGTGAAAAGTCGTTTCAGGAGTTGAAAGTTAGACTGACCACCGCTCCGGTCTTGATTATTCCGGAGAGAGGGTTGGGTTATGCAGTCTATTGTGATGCCTCACGAGAGGGTTTGGGTTGTGTGTTGATGCAAGAGGGGAAAGTAGTAGCTTATGGCTCACGTCAGTTGAAAATTCATGAGAAGAATTACCCTACACATGACCTAGAGTTAGCAGCTGTGATCTTTGCCTTGAAAATCTGGAGGCACTACCTTTATGGTGAGAGATTCGAGGTGTTCTCGGATCATAAGAGTCTGAAATATCTGTTTTCACAGAAAGACTTGAATTTGAGGCAGAGGAGGTGGATGGAGTTTATTGAGGATTACGACTTCGAGTTGCACTATCACCCGGGAAAGGCCAATGTTGTGGCCGATGCCCTTAGCAGGAAATCCGTTAGTGATGTAGCTTGTACAGCCATCCGGGAGTGGGAGATGTTAGGGGCCATTGGAGAGTTTGATTTGCATTTGGGCGAATCCGTTGAGGCTGCGGCCTTGTTTTCTGTTGTTGCGCAGCCTACACTTGTGACTAGAGTGTTAGAGGCACAGAGAGGTGACCTTGAGGTAGAATCCCTCCGAGAAAAGATCTCCAGTGGGAAGGTTGAGAAGGGTTTAACAGTGTATCCCGACTTGAGTGTGAGATACCGAGACCGTTTGCTTGTACCGGAGTCTTGCCGAGAGGAAGTACTCCGAGAGTTTCACCATTCGCGCCTTGCGGTGCATCCGGGAGGTACTAAGATGTATCGGGATTTGGGTCGCCAGTTTTGGTGGCGGGGTATGAAGAGAGATGTGGCAGTTTTCGTGTCTAAGTGCCTTACTTGTCAGCAAGTGAAGGCCGAGCATCAGAGGCCAGCGGGTTTGTTACAACCCTTGTTTATTGCCGAGTGGAAGTGGGAGCATGTCACTATGGACTTCGTTGTAGGTCTTCCGAGGACTCAGCGGGGTAGTGATGCTATTTGGGTGGTTGTAGACCGGTTGACTAAGTCGGCGCATTTCATTCCTATGCGCGTGCGAGATTCAGTAGATCATCTTGCCGCCTTGTATGTTCGGGACATAGTGAGGTTGCACGGGGTCCCAGTGACGATTGTCTCAGATAGAGATCCTCGTTTTACTGCTAGATTGTGGCAGAGTTTGCAGAGTGCCTTGGGTACTAAGTTGACCTTTAGTACAGCTTATCATCCTCAGACTGACGGGCAGTCCGAGCGTACTATTCAGATCCTCGAGGATATGCTTCGGGGTTGTGTCCTTGATTTCAGTGGGACGTGGGAGAGGCACTTACCATTGGTGGAGTTTGCCTACAACAATAGTTTTCAGTCTAGTATTGGTATGGCACCATTTGAGGCCTTGTATGGCCGACCTTGTAGGTCTCCAGTTTGTTGGGCCGAGGTGGGTGATACCCCTTTGATTGGTCCGGAGTTGGTTAAGGAGACGACGGAGAAAGTTGAGCTTATCCGTAGGAGGCTTGTTACAGCCCAGAGTCGGCAGAAATCTTATGCTGACCGTAGGAGGAGACCGTTGGAGTTTGAGATAGGTGATCATGTTTTTCTGAAGATATCACCTAGACGGGGTTTGTTGAGGTTTGGGAAGAGTGGGAAGTTATCCCCTCGGTTTATTGGGCCTTTTGAGATTCTTGAGAGGATTGGCGAGGTTGCTTATCGTTTAGCTTTGCCACCACAGTTATCCGGAGTTCATGACGTGTTTCATGTGAGTATGCTTCGGAAGTATGAACCAGATCCATCACATGTGTTGGATTGGACCGACTTAGAGGTAGATGAGGATGCCTCGTATGAGGAGAGACCGGTTCGGGTCTTGGATAGGCGGGATCAAGTCCTGCGTGGCAAGACCATTCCTTTGGTGAAAGTTTTGTGGAAACATCACGGAGTGGAGGAGGCCACTTGGGAACGTGAGTTGGGAGTCCGCGAGAAATATCCGGACTTGTTTGTTGATGTGTAATCAAGTATTGCAATTGTGTAATTGTAATGAACTTTAAGAATATTCAAATTGTCTTAAGTTGTAAAACATGGTGCATGTTTTGGTTAATGTAAATGCTGTAGAACTTGCCTTGTTATGGGAGTTGATTATAATATTGCGTATGTTGGCTATATTATAGAAATGGAATTGTATCATGATTATTGCTTATGATATGAATTGTGAACCATATATGTTGGAGATGGTTGAGATGGAAAGAAAATGCATGTTGAAATGTATATGTTGTAGAATGCCTCTTGATAAGAGATGGAATGACCGGTAATGGGTCGAATTGTGGAATGTTGTGGTATAACATTGTTTAAAAGAAGGGAAAACTTGCTTTTCAAAACTTGTTTTTAATTTCGGGGACGAAATTCTTTAAGGGGGGGAGGTTATAGCGGTCCCGGGTTTACCCCTTGTTGTACAGTGATCCGGACGTGTGTCCGTGGATGTTGGTAGTTGAGTATTGTCTTGTTTACATCCTTTCTTGCTTTGTATTTGAGTTATAGGATGTGTTGGGCAGGTTTGTTACAGGTTGGTTGAGTTTGGGAACCAAGTGTTGCTGCCCAGAATTTTGGCTGGTCGCTCGAGCGAGGACTTGGTCGCTCGAGCGAGGGTAGTTTTTGTGTCTGGTGGCTCGAGCCAGGAAGGCTTCGCTCGAGCGCAGACTGCGTCCAGTACAGACCTGAAGGTTGTGGATGTTGGCTCGAGCGAACCTTTTTCCTTCGCTCGAGCGAGCTTCGTATTGCAAATCGGAAAATTTGCACTGGTCGCTCGAGCGACGGGGTCTTCGCTCGAGCGAGCCTGTTTATATCAGCAAGACAGCACCGAACTAAACATCACTTTTTGCAAACTCTATCTTCTTCAAACCCACTTTTTGAGAGCCTCTCACTCTAAAATTATATTCTCTCTAAGATTTGATCTATCTAGGGTGATTTCCTAGCCAAGTGCCTTTGTTAAAAAGATAGAGATCATCGAGGGCTTCGTTTTAATCGGAAAATCTTTGATTTTGGAGCAAGTTGGGTGTTGGCCATCATCTCCTTTTGAGCTAAATCTTTGAGGTAGGGATATCCTACTCCTTCTTATGAGTTGTGTCTTTGAATTTTAGCATTTTGACATGTTGGTAGTTGTTGTGTAATTTTGGGAAACTTTGGGGCCATTGTGTAATTTTATAAAAGTTTGGGGTTTTGGTCTATGATAAACCTAGAGGCATGTTTGGTATATAAACATGGAATTAATGTTGAAACATTAATGAAATTGGAACCTAAGGGTTGTAATGCTAATTATGGAAAATGTCCTAATTACATTGATTAATTAATTTGGATAATTAATTGGGAAGAATGAGAAATTGGAATAGAATTGTCTCATTGAGCATGATAATAGTAAGAATACATTGATTTTATGTATTGATATGTGATGTGTATAATTGTTGTTTATATGCATTGTGTTGTGTTGGAGAAGATAGGGGATGTACTCCACGGTTTAGGGGAAGATAGGGGATGAACCTCTAAGCCGGATGTTGTTGGGAGGAGATAGGGGATGAACTCCGTAGATAGAGCGTGTATGCTTATCTAGAAGTGTATTGACAGAGCGTATATGCTTGTCTTTGGAAGTGTTGATATAACTGTTATGTTTATCGTTGTTGAATGGAAGTGTTGGCATGAACGTTTGTTTCATGTGAGATGTTTGGCCAGGTTCTGAGCCAAGATTGTGAAATGACAAGTAAAAAGGAAAGGAAATGGAAATGAAAGGAAACATAGACTTAAGTGTCTTGGATTTGTATCATGTTATGAAAGAATGTAAAAGTGTTGACCACCTGTTGAATTGTTAATCTTTTAGTCATTATTCATAACTGGTTTAGTATATTTCTACTGGGCTGTGGCTCACCCTATATGGGAACATCATTTTCAGGTACTGGCAGCATGCCACCTCCAAGGACTTAGCTTGGGAGGCTAGTGGCGGACAGACTTTTTGGATGTCTTTCCTTTTTGTTATATATTACATGTAAATTTAAGCCAAGGGCTTTATGTGTAAATGAGTTAGTACTCTACTTTTGTGTAACCAAGTGTTAACTTGGAAAGCTGTAAGCCCTTAGGGCATTTGCTTTTGTTGTTAACATGTAATACTTTTGTAATACAACTCTGATGAATGGAAAGATGTGGACCTTTTATGTATCATAACGTGTCTATATTGTTGGGATTAAATGTCTTTATTTTTGAGGGCGTTACATTAAGTAAGTTTATGATACCTTTTCTGAGTTTATAGAATTTCTATCTTTTAATGTTTTGTTTTTTTTTTTTTTTTTGTTTTTTGCATGACACTATAGTTTGATACAAGTTATTTATGTTATGGGCGAATTACACTAATAGTGTAATAACCCTCACACTGCCTTAACTATACTCATATGCATTTTATATGATTTTGCTTTGTTAAGCATGCATTTTAAATCTTGACTTGCCTTGCATTCTTGACTTGTCTTGCATAAGTGATACTTGATGCTATGTTCCTTATTAGTGTGTGTGTTTAGCCGAGGTTACCTTGAGCCTAGACCACCTTTGAACCTTGTGCTTAGAACCATTTTGGAACCACCTGGTTGACCTTCACCTTCACCCCGGCATTATAGCCGAGATGTCACTACATAGCCGAGGTATTTTACACTAGTGACCTTTGTTCCCGGGCTGGTATGACATAGGCCGAGGTGTGGCACACCCTGGCCAAGGTGTGGCACAGCTTAGTCAAATGTCGTCCTCCCTAGCCGATGTCTTTGTTACCCTGTTGCCGAAGTTTTGTCTTTGACCGATGTTATTGATTGCCGAGGTCTTGTGGTTAGCCGATGTCAGTACCCGCCGGAGTGTTTCACTGGGTAGCTTGTTAGATACGCTTTGTCAGAGTCTTGTCCTTTCAATCAGTCACCTTTTCGAATAGAGCCAACCAACCGTTGCCACGTGTCCGAGCTGTAGATTAAAGCAGCCGATAGACTTAGAAACACATCATTCTTGTCTCAAATCTTTGTTTTAGAGAGAGAAGCTCTAGGGAAAGGGAGAAGAGAGTTTTAGAGAGAGAAGTGGAGTTCGAGCTTGATCCTTGAAGATCGAACCGTTGGATTTGAGTTTTGAGGTTAGATTCTTGCTCTCCTTTGATTACTTTTATTGTTTGTCCAGCTGCATTGCATGATTGAGTTTGCTTTGTATGCCATGCATCGATTTGAAATCGGTTTTGAAAAAAGGAAAATGATGTTCATGTATGTTCTTGAGGAAAACCTTGTTTTGATCCGAAAGTTTACATCAAGATGCATGTTTCCGTGTTTGTTTTCATATAATCTTCCAATACGGGTGCCCAGGTCCATGTTTTTGAAGCCTTGGCATGAAATCTTAGTTTTGGGTACAAACAAGTTATGTTTTCAGCATGCATGTTCTTGATGATCTTGTTCTTTGCATTGTTCAAGGGGGAAACCCAGGTTTTCCCCGAGTTCATTTTGTATGTGGGCCTCAGGACCACACCTTGGCGAGGTGGTGTGGGACCTCGGCATGACCTGGGTGGTACCCAATGTGTTTTCCCGAAATGAGAAACAGTGATTAATATGATTTGACTTAGTCTTGGGCGAGAGCCGAGATCATTTGCATGCATATGAAGCTTGTTTAAAAAGTGCATTCAATAGACTTGCCATGTGTTTGTAGGACTTGGACTCGTCTTGACCCCGACGTCTGAAGAACTATGTGAGTGGCATTTTAATAAAGCTATGTTAAAATGTTTTGATAAAAGTCTTGTTTTGCCTTGTTTTGGAAAGTATTTGTAAGCATGAATGATTATCCCTATTTTGTGTACCAAGTATTATACCTTGTTTGGATGACATTTCTGGAAGTCCGTACGTGCCAGGGGACTTTAAGCACTTGTGGCACTAGTCCATACGTGCTAGGGGACTATAAGCACTTGTAGCACAAAGTTTGGAAGTCCGTACGTGCTAGGGGACTATAAGCACTTGTAGCACAAAGTTTGGAAGTCCGTACGTGCCAGGGGACTTTAAGCACTTGTGGCACAAGTCCTTAGTGTCGGGGACTATAATACAACGACATTCTTGTTTAGAGACCTCTCTTGTCTTGTCTTGCCTTGCCACTGACGGTTTTACCGCGTGGGTTCGTTTGTCCGGATTGTCATCTCTTGTATTATATCGGTGCTAGTAAGCATCTCTTGAAGCTTGAAAGATTTGATAGACGAACTTGATTTATTTCATGTAATGTTTTGTTAAAAGATCTCGGGTATCATTCATGTAAACCCTTTATTTCTTATGCCATTCACTGAGTATCCAAGCTCACCCTCTCTATATATATGTAGGTGATGAGCAGGGCGGCGATGACGCCTAAGTGTATTTTGCCGAGGTGTTTTGCCGAGGTGTTTTGCTGAAGCATTTTGCCAATGTGTTTTTGGACTCATGTTTGCAACATCTTGAAGATCATGCTTCTTAGTTATTTTATTGTATTTTGTATTTGATGGCTGAGAAGCCTTTTGGTCAAGATGTAATTTTTGTACTCTATTTTGTTGTACTGAAGCCATTAAAAGATGTATGTCATTTCATTCAACTTAAGCACTGCTCTTATGGACTACTTGTGTTCTAATTTATTGCTTCCGCATTTGTAAGCCCCATATGTATACTCTGTTTGTGTGTGAATTCTTGTAAGAGGCCTTTGGTAATCTCGGATTACTGGCCATCTCGGCGCCGACCTACTAGGGGCAGGTTGGGGTCGTGACAAATAGTCCTTGGAGTTTAGGACTTGCGTTATTTTAGTCCAGGACTTTTCAATTGTGATATATTTAACCCTGAATTTTGAAATTTGTTTCAAATAAGGACAATTAAAGGTATTTCCTTTGCAAACGGTCCATTCCAAGGGGTAAAATCGTCATACAACTTATTTCATGTTGGTTAAGTTGTGTGTTGTTCGAAATGTAATGACATTTTTTTTAATGAATAATGTTGAAACTTTTTTGGTTATAAAGTTCTATTTAGTTTGGTTTTCAGAATCTATTTTAGAAAAACTTTCAATAAACTAAAAGTTAAATTGATAAAAAAAAAAAATTAAAACACATCATTTTTATATAATTTTATTTTTTTTAGAGGGTAGACATAATTTTTTTAAATTAAATTTTTTTATATTTATTTTCGTTAAATTAGTTTTTATTTTTTCAAATATGTGACAACTTTATTGTTATTATTAAATCAATCCATTAAATAAAAAAATCCAAAACTAAAAATATTTTATATATTAAATATATCAATTACACATTAAAAACATAATAACAATTGATTACATGATAACCATCTAAAAATATTTGTTAACAACAACTACAACTATCTATTAAATGATAACCATCTAAAAATATCAACAAAAATAATCATCCATTACATGATTATCATCCAAATATATACTAAACATTAATTGGTAAAAAAAAAAATGTAAAAGATTTATCATTCTTATATAATTTTATCTTTGGTAGGTAGAAATAATTTTTAAAAATTCCAAAAGTATTTTTTTGACATTTATTTTTAAGTGGTGCTATTAGCATCCCATCTATTATTTTGAATCCTCCATTTTTTTGGGCCCACACTTATAAATTTTAAAACTCTTAAAATTTCTTTTCTGCCCCAAATAATATCAAAATTATCATTGTGAAAATATTTCACCCATTCAATTGAATACACACCCCCTACACCTCAAAAAAACCTCTCTTCCAAAAACCCTAACAAAACCCACGAGGAGAAAAAGAAGAGCCAAGTGTGATTACTCTCTCTCTCTCTCTCTCTCTCTCTCTCTCTCTCTCTCTCTCTTTCTCTCTCTCTCTTTCTCGCCTGCCTTATCCTTTTCTTTGATTATTAATGTTTGGTTATGGGTACCTGAACAAATAATAAATGTTCGGTTACTGGTTCTTAAATAAATAAACAATGTTCGGGCTTGTGTTTCTGAATTTCAGTCATATGTTCGAGAGTTCAGTCTCAAAAAAATGACGAACAGATTTTATTATTTTTGTCATTTTTTTTAAGAAACTTGCCCTTACAAGGCCAATTTTCTCTGAGCTAAGAACACTATCGAAGCTATGAACTTTCTCTGAACTTTTATTGTTATACTCCTCTCGTCTCATGAAGTTGTGGTTGCCAAAAAAACTTCCAGTCATTATCATTGCCGGAGAAGTGTAGGTAATCATCAAATAGTTGCTACCGTTATCGTCAAAATATTGCCGCCAAATGGCTTTCAAGGTTTTGAAGGTGGGTAAGTTTTAAAGGTGAGATTTGGCGAAGATGGATGGGTGGTGATGGAGGTGGGTGCTTTCATAAACCTTAATTCATGATGTAGTGGTGTGTGGGTTTAATTATGAGATGGGGTGTCCTAAAATTAATGATGTCCTTTTTTGTAATTTTATTTAAGGTTATTATTGTAATAAATAAATAAATAAATAACTAAAAATTGAGGGGTTCAAAATAATTCATAGGGTGCTAATAGCAACACTCTTATTTTTATCAAATTAGTTTATATTTTAACAAATTGACAACTTTGCCCTTAAAATGGACCAACGATATCTTTAATTGTCCTTATCTGAAATGATATTCAAAATTTAAGATCAAATGTATCATTCTTGTATAATTTTACCTTTGGTGGCTAGAAATAATTTTTAAAAATTCAAAAAAAAAATTGACAATTATTTTTATCAAACTAGTTTATATTTTAACAAATTGACGACTTTGTCCTTGAAATGGAACAATGATGTATTCAATTGTTCTTATTTGGAATGAGATTCAAAATTTAAGATCAAATGTATCATAATTGAAAAGTCAAGACCAAAGTGACATAAGCCCAAAACTAGATGGACCGTTAGGGTAACTCGCCCTCATGTTATTAAGTAATTGTGATACTATTATTTCTAACAATCTTTATAATTAATAATTTTTTATGCATATCAAATTTTATTGTGAAATTTTATGAGTTAATTATTGTTAACATCTACCCCGATGGACTAATATCATGACTTGCCACTTTTAAAGCATAATTCAAGATTAAGATGATTTATTTATCACACAAAATATATACAATCTATTTTTTTGTACATCGTACGAATTACCGCTAGTATATAGGTATAGATATGTAAAGTAGGAAAAGACATATGCGAAGAAAATGACATAATAGAGTTATACGTTGTGAGTGATAACTAAATAAAATAAAAATCATAATTAAATATTATATGCCATATAATTAAATATTTCGAAATAATGTCATAATTTAAAAAAATCATAATTAAAAAATAAAATGACATAATTAAGAGAGTATACAATAAAGGGTGTGTATTATGGAATTCTCCATGTAAAGTATATGCTTATGCTGTTCAATTGGGTGTGACACTCTGGATCTACTGATCTAGGTCTAATACAAAATTAGTGATTTTGGTAACTATTTTTGAAAAATAAATAACTAAAACAATGTCTGAATCAAGCAAAAGAAATTTGGGAAAATTGAAATTTTTTTTACAAAAAAAAATTAAATTAAATTAGTGGTAAATTTTATTTATTTTAAATAATTAAAGTTATAATTTTTTTTTTTATGAATTTGTAAATATTTGTGAAGACAACGCTGCAAAACAATCTATTTATTAGAAGAATTATTCATTTATGGTGTTGCATCAATTTCAGTAATGATCATCATTACTTGGAAGAAAACCTGCATAATTCCCAAAATTTTATTCCGCTGCCAGAATAAATTGCTTTACTAAGATATCCAAGACAAAACAAGAAACATAAAAGAAAAGGTAGAGAGACAGTAGTGCGTATGAAAGAAATCTCAAATGACATTTGGGCTTTAATAAGCTGAATACAAATAATTGGATACTTATTTCATACAAAAATATTGGCTATGTCTATCAATCTCTGTGATCTCATTCAAATAACAGATTGAACCTCTAATGAACACTGGCAACATGAAAATAGCCGTCACTTGAATACAGAAATGAAGCCTGTGAAGGGAATTACAGATTCAAATAGATATTTCTGCTACCCATCATTCTTATATCTATAAATTACAAATGGCAAATAATTGCAGGCAACAAAGTAGAAATAACCACAGGGACCATTAAACCTGCTTGCTTACGAAGAGAGTTGTACACTGCTTTACGGTATCCTCAGGGCTGGTAACTGGGAATAGAACAAGAAAAAGTTCACATTACCATGATTATAAAATTAAAATGGCAAAAGAGAAACATTGACATTTATATCCATTTAAAAAGCATTTGGGTACTCAATGAAAATGAAAATGTTCCATCTCAACTTGCAATACTTAATCCATTTTGTTTTCCATAGCATTTAAAACAAGTACAGCTTGTTTTATGTACAAAATCATTCGGAACGTTATAAGAAAATATCATCAATTTTATTTCTTTTGTTGATGGATCCATTTTCTTTGGTAATTATCCAACTTTAACAAATGAAATAGATGCATGTGGATGCTGTAGAAAACAAACGAATTGACTTGATTGAAGATTTTAGATTTCTTTGCAAATGGGACCATATTAACAATGCATTTGGTTCTCTAGATGCTATGGCAATAGAGAACTCCATGGTGTATTGAACTGCAAAAATAAGCTGAAATATAGAGCCGAGCTGTGTGCCCCATGATTCGCTCTGATTCATATATCTCATGGTCATTTCTTCCATATTCAAGCAACATCCAAGCCCTTCGTTTAGTCCCAACAGTGTACCAAAAACTAGTCAGCAAAATAAAAAAATGAACTAATACAACACAACACAAGACATCACTATAGGGAATCGAACTATCAATAACTAGTGTCACATGGCACATACCAAAAAAGGAAGGGAATAACCAAACTGAAGAGAGAAGATAAAATTGTTACCTTGTAAATTCTGTCTCCAAGTGGATTTCATGAAAATCATCCACATATCTCAAGCAATAAGTCTTGTCCCAACCTTGAGGGAAAACTGTTAAAACGTGCAAGCATTATGCCTAAACGTAAATTCAACTGCAATGACTTATTATCATCTATTTTATCAGCTTAAGAATCATCAAAGCACAAACAAGGAACAGCATTCACTTGCATCAAAACTTATTTGTCCCCCAATGGAAAAGGTGAGGTTAAGGTGAGCAAATTTCTACCGGAGCACAGACACCATCTTACGGCGTATGTTCAGAACCTAAATATAATTTCAGTAGAGTAATTTTCCAGAGGTCCAACATCAACTGTGTTTCTTATAGAGACCCAAGTTTTGAACTTAATCTTAGGCCTCGTTTGAGAACATGGCATTTTAGTAATTTTTTGATTTTTTACGAAAAGATGTGCAAAAAAGTAGAGAGTAATGTGACAAGTTAAGTGACTTTTTGACTAAGATGTTTAGTTCCCAAATGTGGCCTTAATCACAATTTAAGACATTGTACCTTGTCATAATTTTCAAACTTGTCCCGTCCTTCCTGGCTGCAGTTTTAGCCAATTGGTGATACATTGAGCATCCCGCTTCGGAACTCTATAAATGTTTCTCTAAAGAAGAAGTTGAATAAGAAACGGACTCAGAAGCTTAACATATATGGATAATTGCAACTTGTGCTTGCACTTCACATACCTCTTTATTGGAATATCCAAGTCGGCAATGTAATGCAGCGTAAAATTAATAAATTCCTACAAATCATTTAAAAATGTCATATCCATAAACTAATAATATGTTATAAATGTTTTGTACATATATAGACCAAGCCTACCATCCAATGGCCACAACATAACTTTTTATACCTAAACTGACTTTGACAACAACAACAAAACAAAAAAAAAAAATTCATTAACATCTTGGAAAAAAATGGATGTTTCTGACAAGCATGTTGATTAGTAATCTTACCGAAGGATGGAGATAGGGGCATATTTTATTGTTTCTACCCTTGATAGTGTAATAAATATATGATCCTAACTTTTCTAATTTTATGGTCCCTTTGGCTTCTTGCAAATTACAATTTTTTTTTTTTTTTAGTAGGTAAGCTAAAGAAATTCAAACTTGGGTCTTGCCTAAGCTGCTAAAGTGTCCCCTTGGGGACTTGGCTTTTTGCAGATTACTAATTAATAACAATGTTGTTTGCTTAGTGAGCTACTGTGCCTACTTAGGATGTAGGAAAGAGCAGGAGAAGGATCTAACCTTAAGTTTTTCTTCTCCAAGATATGATCTCAAGCTCTGCAGAATTACGAATCCAGGAAGAAAATTAAAAATAAAAATAAAAATAAAAATAGAAAATAGTGAGCAAAAGAACAAAAAATGAAAAGATAATAAAGTGGACCCCAAGTGTATAAATATGGCTGAAGGCAACTACAACCTTCTGCAAAGCATATTAAAAGTACAGTCCATTGCTTAGGAACATTAAGTTGTTCAAGGAGATGAATTGGCAGTTTTAATTTAAACAATATTAGAAATTTTAGCGAATATTTATTGTTTCTCTACCTTTTTCAGACCTAAAATGGTTCAGAAGAGAACCTAAAGAATCTGTTGTATCAAAAGCATAGCATTTTCCATTCAAGAGGCCAAATTATAAACCCAATTTTCCTACATTTTGTATAATTATGTCTAAAATATTCAAGACCTTAGTTGTTCATAAGAACAATGTGAATCATTGCCAACACATTCATAAAAGTATCATTTGAATCTTGGACTCGAGATAAATAATTTCGGTATAGATTTATACAATACCTAGGTCCCAATGAGCTTCCCATCCTTATAGGCCACAAGACCATTTTCCGCAAATACGTAGTCATAGTAATTTATAACTGCACATATAGCGAACATGGAGTAAAAAGTCAAGCAGTCAGCCACAATATTACTTCTAAAGAACTTTGGAAAGATAGAATGTAGGAAGACAAATAAGACTAAAATGGAAAGCTTGAAGAAAATGAAGCAGTAAAGTTTGTATTGCATCACATCATATAAACAATGTCATCACCCACAAGGCAAGAACATACAATTCACAAGAAACATTACCTTGTTTGGTTTCAGAAAATTGAGTTTTTTGTTTTCAGTCAAAAATTTTAATATTTTAAGAAATTTTTTATTTTTTAGATGCACGTAACTTAAAATATTTAAATTTTTGACTAAAAACAAAAAAAAAAAACTCAATTTTCAGAAAATCAATCAAAGCCAAACAAGGTAATTTAATTTTCCATAATTTCACTTGAAATTTTTAGAGTGAAATTTTTTACCTAATCTGAGACAGATTCACATATTGATTAGAATACACACTAGCATTCTGCATTAATGTTTCTATGAAGTAAAATGTTTCCCAAGTGGTGTTTCCTACTAGTATGGGATAATAAATATCAACTAATTTTTCAACTTTGAGATTTCTCTTAAACAACTGACATGCACATCAAAGAATAATTAGCAAACAATATTCACACTCATCACCTTATTATACCCCAAATTTTTGGACAATAGGTCATGGATAAAAAATGCAAATCCTAGAAAAGCAAGATCCAAGAAACAAATCATCAGCACAATCTTTTCTGTTATTTCCTAAATCTACCAAAGCCTAATAAAAAATATATATATAACATACTGACACTTACAATTCTAGGATAAACTACCAATAAGTCCTAATAAGTAACATGAGTTCTGGATTTGTTATAGAATCCACTCAAATTTGGAACTAACCAACACTATTTTGACTTTTTGTCTTGAGTATCTGTTTGGTTGAGTTCTTTTATACTGTTTATGAAACTTTTTCAAAAAATTACAAATTAATTTGATAAGAATAAACACAAAACAAAAAAGGATTTCAAAAACAGACTTAAAAAATTTAGGGCTTACCGAAGAAATTACAGTCAATCAAAATCTAAAATAATCCATATAGATACGATGATTTCACAAGAATAAATCGGATTATTACCATCATGATAGTAAATGGTAATAGCAACCCACAAAACCTTTCAAAGTCCATACACTAGTCAATAACAAACTAAAAAACAGAAAGAGAACCAGATATATAACACAATACCAAAACCTTTAAATACAACAACCACTATCAAACCCAATTCAAGAAACACTACCAGTGCTCAGAAATGATTGTAAGAAAAGCAAAATCTAGGAGTAGCAACTAAAATAGCCGAGACATTTGAACATCTAGAAAGACAATGAAACATATACATTCAATCTGACCACTAATCAAATGATACGCATAGAAAGAAAGTAAAGCAAAAATCAAAATGAAGATGAACATATAATATATATATAGAGAGAGAGAGCGAGCGAGAGAATACTCGATCGGAACACAAAACTCATAAAGGAAAACAAAATTAAAATCACCTCAAGGTGGAGGCAACGCGAGAGAGGAGAGAGCAAACCTGGTGGTGGACGAAATGCGAGAGAAGAGGCAGTAAAACTTGCTTTGATTGGCAGCGAACAACGAAGTGAATGGAGATGGTGGCTGGGGCTTTGTTACCGATTGGGAATGTAGAGAGTGAGGAGTTGAGATGAAAAATGAAGCTCAAATATATTTAGAAATTACATAAAAAAGAATTGATTTAGGAAAATTCAAAACTAAGGTAATTTTATTTCAAAAATGCCCCCCCTTTTTTTTTGTGACCACAATTTACTGGTCATCAATGGTTTTGAGATGCCGTCATTTTTTTTTCCGCTCTACCGCCATTGCCTTCCACGACCACATTTCAAATTTAGTCGAAAAAAATTACCTATCAATGACAAAAAAAAGTGTCAGTAGCAGAAACATAACTCATCCGCAACTAGGGAAAATTTTGGTCGCAAAAAGTAAACTATCTGCGACCAACATGAAAATGGTGGTCGCTAAAAGTATTTTTCCTTGTAGTGTTAATTCCCATCAAGTCCTATTGAAAATAGTAAAATCACCGCGAAAAATATTTTTTTTGTGACAATTTTTTGCATGTCGCTAAAAATTGACAATTAGTGACTTGTTTTTTGTCATGGTTTTTATAAATTGTCACTACAACTTACAATTAGTAACATTTTTCTGTAAAAAAATTTTCAAACTGTTGCTGAAAGTTAAAAATTAGTGATGATTTTTTTAAACTGCTGCTAAAACTTATAATTAGTGACATTTTTTGTGATAAAATTTTCTGTTAGGTTTTTGTTTTAGGCAATCCCGTTTGACAAAACTCCTTTCAGTTGTAATTTTATTCATTCTTTTATTTCAGTGAGGCTATAAGTTTTTAGTTACAAATCCAACTCAAATTGTGTCTTGCAAAGAAGTTTCAGAAGTTAATTCTTTCATGTTTGCCACTTTGCTGACTATGTCGGGGATCGAGTTGTTTTTTTCTGCTCGAGCGGCCATTCCTGTGCTCGAGCGTAGACCCTGTTTAATCACACGCATTTTAGTCAGTCCGCTCAAGCGGCCATTCTTGTGCTCGAGCGGAGATTGCAGATCTGTTTGCTATAAAAGGTGCAGTTCAGTTAGGTTTTAGGGTACGGCTTCTAGATTTTCTTCTTGGGTATTAGGGTTTTCTTCTGGAGTTTCTTTGCTTGTTTCCTTTGATATCTGTGAGAGTTTATATCATGAATTGATTGGATTATATCAAAGGGGGTTGTTTTATTTATTTTATACAAAAGAGAGTTGTTCTTCAGTAGATTCAGTGAAATTTGAGCTTGAAGCTTTGGTGGATTCTGGAGTGGCTTATTGTCGTGATTCGACATCTGCGTTGTGAATTCAACGTTGTACAAGACAATTCCAAGGTGAGGACGGGGCTGAAAGAGACACGTAGGGTCGGTTCGATTTAGGCATGGATTCGTTAGGTAATTGAGAGTACAACGTTGAATCCACAACATCGAAAATCTATTGATGAAAAAGTTAGGCAATCTGTCATGTATGGGTGGACCGAACCGACGATTACCATTGATGGAGCAACTTTTCCCAAACCAATTGATAAGTGGGAACTGATTACCAAAATAGTAGTTGGAATAGTAAAGCTAACAATTCTCTCTTTTGCGCCGTCACACTTGAAGAGTTTAGTCGAATTTGCAATTTTGAAGTCGCAAAAGAGGCTTGGGATACCTTACAAACTATTCATGAGGGCACTTCTTCTGTTAAACGCTCAAAACTTCAAAGGCTCACGTCTAGTTTCGAAAACCTTTCAATGAAAAAGAGTGAAACCTTTGATGAATTTTATGCGAAGTTGAGTGACATTGTAAATTCCAGCTTCAATTTAGGTGGAAAAATATACCAGAATCCAAGGTTGTTGGAAAAATTTTGAGGTCCTTGCCAGATTGGTTCCAACCAAAAGTTACGGCTATTGAGAAGGCTCAAGATGTTGACAACCTCAAGCTAGATCATTTGGTTAGAAATCTCCAAACTTATGAGGCGCATAGGAATTTCAAAAAGAAACAAAAAGATGATGTTGCTTTGAGTAGTGCTCATAGAGTTAGAAAGGATTCTGATGAGGATTGTGAGATTGATTTCAAGATTACAGATGCTTTCATAAAACAATTTAAAAAGTCTTTTCTGAAAAAGAATCCTAATCTTTCGGAATCAACTCATAAATCCAAAGGCAAAGATAAACTCAAAAATTAATTCTATAACCAAGAAGGAGAAAGGAAAGATACAAAGGAACTCTGAAAGAGTCCAATGCTATGAATGCCAAGGATTTGGCCACTTTGCTCAAGAATGCCCTAATCGGTTGAGGAAGAAGAAAGCATTCGCTATCACTTGGGATGATGAATCCGAGTCTGATAAAGATGAAAGTCACAAAGAAGCACAAGGTGAAGATGGGCATGAACAATTCCTTGCTTTCATGGCGGCTTCCAAAACTGAAGGACAAATAGAGTATTCGAAGAGGCCGATGGAGAATGTCACTAATGATGAATCCTTGGGGACTGATGATGAAGAGCTTTAGTAAGCTTATGAAAAGTTATATAAGGAATCTCTTAACTTATCAAAATTGAATGACAAACTCACTATCAAACTCAAAGCCTATGAAAGTGAGAATGTCAAATTAAAGGAGGAGATTTCCGAGGCTAGGAATGATATCCTTAAGATTTCTAGTGATCGACAAGCCCTTTGTGCAAAAATCTTGACTTGTGAAATAGAGAGGACTGAGCTACAGCAAATCTATGCAACGTATGAAGAAAAGATTGAAATTCTTGAGATGTCTTAAGCTGCCTTGGAAGAGCTAATCATCAAGAAAGAGAAAGAGCTCAAGTGTGCTATGGCTACCATTGGTCTTTGGAACAAAGGATCAAAGACTTTGGACGATATCATTGGGTCTCAACAAATGTGTTGTGACAAGAGTGGCATTGGCTTTTGTGGTGACAGAGCAAAAATGGAGTGCATTTACATCTCATGATACAAGAACTCAAGGAATGGGAGAATGAAAAATTCAACATGAGGATGGATTTCTCGATCTTCCTAGAGTTGGTAAGGCCAAAAGAAAGAAGGTACACCCTGTTTTTATTTGTCATCATTGTGGTATGTATGGTCATATTCGCCCTTACTGTTATGTATTGCATGGGAGAGTGTCTCAGAGAGATAGAAGAAATTTCAACATCTCGTGAAGTAGGAGCCAATTCATTGGTCATAATGAGGTTAAGGGTCATAATAGACCTCGATATTTCGATTTGCTTGGGACCAAACGTGAACAGAGGTTTTGTTTGCCTAGATCTCGGAATAGGAAGTTGGAAACCAAGTCAAGATGGGTTCCCATTAAAGGGGAAGGGTACTACAACATCAAGACACTACTCAAGAACCGCAATTCTCACAACTTTGTTCATACTAAAGCGGTTTGGGTAAGAAAGCTTGACTTGTGTTAATTTGTTTATTCGTTTTTTATTTTTTTCTCTGTGTTTTGAATTTCTGCTTGATTTTCCTTTTGGGTTATTTAATGTGTGGTATCATTTAATGTGTGCCTGTTCATTTTCAAAAAAAAAAAAAATCCAAAAAGCTTTTCTTAGTATGGTTTTGCAAGTTTGAAATTTTTGAGAAGTTCTTGTTACATATTGGAATTGATGAGAATATCCATTACATATTAATATGTGTGTGCTTTCTGTGGTCATTACTCATTTCGAAGTGTGTTATTTGATTAGTATGTCTCATTCTATACACACTCTTGGATTAGCAAATATCGGAATCTTCTGCCTTAGTGATCACTTTTCTCTATGGACTTCTAGCATGGTGTCTTTTGCTTTTCTAGAGGAATTGACCTATACTAGCACATCATGGGTGGTGATGTGTCTCTTAACCACCTTCCATCTTTTTGCATCTCCACGGCTTTTCCCTCAATTCTTTGCAGTTAAGGCATGAGGAAAAGGCTACCTCAAAGTCACCAACCAGACTATCCTTATTGTATCCATACTTCTCTGGTTTGGTTTCTATACTCTTGAGCATGAAAGTCGCTAATGAGTGTGCAAAAGAAAGAAAAAAAAAAAGCGCAAAAGCAAGAAAAGAAAAAATGTGCAAAAGAAAGAAAGAAAGAAAGCAAAAAAATCATTGATTGAGGAGGAGCTTCCGCTTTTACTCAACAAATACCCCTTGATTCCTAGTGGTTTGACTTTCCGTAGTTGTGCTTAGATTCTCTTACTAGGATTTGAATATAGTGTTTGTCAAACTCCAAGAATCACACACTTTTATCATGGGATCTATGCTTTTTACACATTGCATCACTTTTTTTCATGAGGAATCTTCTAGAGGTTGTGCACATTGTGTTTTCAAGTAATTGTGTTCCTTGGATAATCTTGTGTGTTTTAAGGTACAAATCTAAACTTTCTTGCTTGTTCCACCATTTTATTTTTGTCGTTTTCTTCTTGTTCATTGTTTCCAATATTTGTGGTTGCTTATAGTGAAGGGGAGTTTGGTTTATGGTGTGGTTTATTAGTGCTAGGTGTGTTTTTAGCATGAACTTACATTAATTGGTTTGGTAAGGGAGATTGGCATTAGTTGGTTTGCAAGTTGCTATGCATTGCTTCTTTATTGTTTCCTTCTTGCATGTTATTGATAATTACATCATCATGTCCCTACTTGTGTGGTTTATGCTCTTGCTTTCCTTGATTGAGCTTCCTTTGACAATTCGTGACAAAAAAGGGGAGAAATGTTGTTAGGTGCATGTGTCGGGTGCATGTGCCTTAGGATTTCATGTATTCATGCTACATGTTCTTAAAATCTCCAATTTACATCTTTTCATATTTCCATCTCATGCTTCAAGATAATCTTGTCATATGTCTATTGTTTTTTCATATACTTTTGTGGCACTAATGGTTGTTTTGGAGATTGTGGCACTGATAGCTGTTTTGCAGATCAGGACTTTGATAAAGAAGTTTTCTTTTGTTGGTTGCAATGGGTTAGGGTGATTAGGATTCTATTTGTTAGGTGTGTTTTGTCACGGTATTGCCAAAAGGGAAGATTGTTAGGTTTTTGTTCTTGGCAATCCTGTTTGACAAAACTCCATTCAGTTGTAATTTTATTCGTTCTTTTATTTTAGTGAGGCTATGAGTTTTTAGTTGCGAATCCAACCCGAATTATGCCTTGCAGAGAAGTTTCAGAAGTTAATTTTTTCATGTTTGCCACTTTGCTAACTATGTCGGGGATTGAGCTGCTTTTTTCTACTCGAGCGGCCATTCCTGCGCTCGAGCATAGACCCTATTTAGTCACACACGTTTTAGTCAGTCCGCTCGAGCATCCATTCTTGTGCTCAAGCGGAGATCGCGGATCTGTTTGCTATAAAAGGTGCGGTTCAATTAGGTTTTAGGGTACGGCTTCTAGATCTTCTTATTGGGTATTAGGGTTTTCTTCTGGAGCTTCTTTTCTTGTTTCCTTTGATATTTGTGAGAGTTTATATCATGAATTTATTGGATTATATCAAAGGGGGTTGTTTTATTTATTTTATACAAAAGAGAGAGTTGTTCTTCGGTGGATTCTGTGGAATTTGGGCCTGAAGCTTTGGTGGATTCTAGAGTGGCTCATTGTCGTGATTCGACATCGGTGTTGGTTGTACAAGACAATTCCGAGGTGAAGACAAAGCTGGAAGAGACACATAGGGTCGGTTCGATTCAGGCATGGATTCGCTAGGTAATTGAGAGTACACTTGTGTAATTCCTTTATGTCTTCTGAGTGGATTGTTTTGTGGCTTTTGTCCGTGATTTTTTATCACAATTGGAAGCACTCCAATTGTGGTTTTTTCATGTAAAATCGTTGTGTCGATTTGTCTTTGATTGTTTGATTGGGATTGCTATTTACTGATTAAAATTGATACATAATCACAAATCAATATCTCCCGAATTTTAGATTTTCATTTTCAAACTATTACTAAATTACACTAACAGTCCCTATAGTTTGGGGCTCGTGTCACTTTAGTCTCTAACTTCTCAATTGGGACACATTTGACCCTAAATTTTGAATATGTTACAATTAAAGAATGTTACTTAGAATCTAAATTATTATTTTATAAGAACCATCTAAGTACACAGCGTAGGTTTCTTTTCATAATGTTGATCATCAAAATCTACTTTCTATTTTGTTGCTTATATTTTCTTGAGAATATGTTGCACTCAATCAAACATTGCGGAAGCAGTTCAAAAAGTTTTTTATTTAGAGTCAAAGTTTCCATATATTAATCATTGCCAACTCCAATTTTTTCAACCCACCAATCGTTGTTGGCCTCCTTCAAGCCTATCGAGCACTTCAAATACTTTATTCAATTTTCTATCATGAAGCCCATATTTCAAGTTCTTTCATTGGAAACCCATTGAAACAATCAGGGCCAACTTTCCTACCATAAAAATCAACCTTGTTTGCTAGTCAAGATTTCCACTCTTCTAACACCAATCAATTGGTATATAACCCACCCCATGACTAATACAACAAAATATAACTACATTATTATCTTTTAAGAAAGTCACATTAACACATAACAAAACCAATTTGAAATCAAGAAAAAAATCACAACCCTCAATCGACGTAATTATTATAGAAAAAAAGCTTACGATGAATGCTTTTTTCTTTACCTTAGTTCATATCCTCATGGCTTCAATTTTTGTCCATTTGTTTGAGTATGCATGCACGTGCGTGTATTGAAGTTCACTATCTTCTCAAGAGTAAGAAAAAAAATGTAGCTATTTGATTGTGCATAAAAAATTAGAAGAAAAAAGAAAAGGAAAAAATTAAGCTTTAGTTTATATGCTTCTTGTTCAAAAAGATTGAAGCAAAAATATGGTTCCAAAATACAACAACAAATGTATACATGCCAATATATGAACATATTCACAAATTATTTCATTACAAGAAAGAAATCGAAACTTCTTTATCGCTTTAAAAGTTGACTCGAAATTGATAGGCAGAGGAAACCAAATAATCTCATCAAAGAAAATTACAAATAACGAGCTATTAATAAGTGGTGTTGATTTTCCTAACTACAACTGCATATTTGGAGCATCCATGTGACAATTGGGGAAAAAGGGAGAAAAAAAAAAAAAAAAAAGGTCCAAGAAAGAAAGGAGCAAAGGATATTATTATTACAAAATATAATTTCTAGACAAATCTAAATCTCACTGGTTTTAAATAGAAATTATGAACTACATGTTTTCCTTGAGTACTTAACTAGACATTAACAAGTTTAATTAATAATAGTCCATAGTAATGAGTGGCCACATAAACATCTTCTCTAACATCAGAAAATTGCTTAATTCCAAAGTAAACAGTTATATATATATGTTGTGTTAGATTGCAAAGAAAATATGAGAAAAGCACAAAAGTTCAAGTTTAGAATATGAAAAATTTAACAAACAAAGAAAAAGAAAAAGGAACAAAAAGAACAAAAAATAAATAAAATCTGCACAAGTAAGCATATTGCAACTCAACAAACAAAAGTATGGAAACTTGGAACTGTTCTTTTCTTCGTATTAGGTTTTCCAAGCCGCCAAAAATGAAGGGTCAGTGAAAATTAGAACAAATAGGTGATTTGGGTTTCACCCCCACAAACAATGAACTTAAAAGAAGCAAAAATCAGCAACTAAAGTTCACATAATGCAAGGAGAGAAAGAGAGAATACATGAGCAAAAGAATATGCAGATACTTCAACTTCTATGTATTAAGACAAGCATAACCGGAATAAGGCTCACAAAATGGACCAAAATATATACTAGATTTTAGGAAATAGAGAGAGAGAGAGAGAGAGAGAGAGAGAGAGAGAGAGAGGGCTGTGACCTAGGGCTTCGACAGACAAAGTCCAAGGGATTCTGCGCCAAGAACGAATGCAGCAAAATCCTCCGGCCACAGATGTAATCACTTCGCATTCCATCGCAGATTCAACAAAACAATTGAAAATATAAGAATGTTAATCAAATCAAATCATCAAAATATATTCAGATAGATAGAAAGATATAAGAAATTAGAACGCACGAGGAACACCAGTGAATCGGAGAGTCTCTTCGATCATAGGAATCTGAGCGGAGTGATGTTCTTGAAACTAAAAGCTTCAAGCCTGCTATTAATGGCTGCGGTGGTCCCTGAGCAGCTCCTTCGCCACCGGAGTGAGAGCAGCAGAGGGAACGCCAACGGAGGGAAAGCGACGGAGAGAAAAACAAAAGAATGAGGCTAAGAGTAAAGGGTAGAGCTAAAGGTTAACCGGTTAACCCGGTTGCCTATTTTCCACGATTGTTAAGATCAAATTTAAGTAACAAAAATGCTAGAGGCCCCAAAAATTCTACTAAAAGTTTTACCAAATGTCTCACATGCCACACCCATGTGAGACATTTGGTAAAACTTTTGGTAGAATATTTGGGGTCTCTAGCATTACTCTTTAAGTAATCTAATGGTTTAGAAATAAGGTGCGAATACCCAAAAATCTTTCACAACACTAGTGATTTGTGAAAGAGAAATGAATGTGAAAGTCGTTAATTATATAAACTAAAGACAAATTTAGAATCAAAACTGTTGCCCTAAAAAGGAGCCAAATTAAAAGAATTTGAAAGTGATCCGATAGCCATGAACCATTACCGATATCGATACCTGAAACAAAATCAAAAAAATTAAAATTAAAATTAAAATATAGTCTTACTCCAAAGAGAAAAAATATCAATGTTCGGTATATTGAAATCATGTTCAGTATCTTGATTTGTCAAGTATCACCCCTCGCCACCATGCACATAGTTCAGCTATCTTGTTTTTCACATGTTTTCCTCATAGTTTTACTACCTGTTCTAAAATACTTCACAAAAAAATGAGCAAAAATGTTTTCCCTTAATAACTGAACAATATTTTAAAAAATTAGCGCACACATAAGAAAAATGGGACAACAAAAGCATTTGCAATTTTAATGAGGATTTTTATTTTTAAAAAAATAAGATAGCAATAGAACACCCCTCCCCCCCTCCCCCCAAAAACAAAAATAAATAAATCTACAATTTATAGTTTTTGTAAATATAAAAAAACAATTAGAGATTAATTTTGGTTTTTACAATATGGGATTCCAACACTTTGCAAAAAGTTTTTCATTATGCACATTTTTCTTTTAGTTCAAATCTCCCACATATTTATTTTTCATATAAGCAACTTCCAACCTACAACAATAATGACTTGAGTGACATTTTTAACCTATAAGAATAATAGATTGAACAAAGAGGGGGAGAATCACCACTAAACAACCAAGGCTTTACTGGTCTTCAAAAATTCAAAACAATAGCAATCACACCTGGGAAACAAAAGCCAAAAAAAAAAAAAATCCAAACCTTTGTTGCATAATGTGGTGTGCATGTGCTGTGAGCTGGAGAAAACCAGATCTTGCAAGATTATTTAAGAAAACATTTGCTCCTAGATGTGGTTCCTTGAGACATTGAAAACAGTTACAATATGGCGCACATTATATCCACTGCACTGCACAACAACATCAAGTAACCAAGAAGCAGCAGGTTGTTAGTTCTAATTGAATAATTAGGTGTATGCTGGTAGCTCTGTTATGCTGTGTAGTTTTGATTGCTGGTAGTTCTGTCCTGCTGTAACGCCCTCAAAATAATAACATTAAGCCCAACAATATAGACATGCCATGATATATAAAAGACCCACATCTTTCCATTTATCTTAGTTTCATTACAAAAAGTATTACAGGTTAACAACAAAAGCAAATGCCCTAAGGGCTTACAGCTTTCCAAGTTAACACTTGGTTATAAGAAAGTAGAGTGCTAACTCATCTACACATTAAGCCCTTGGCTTGAATTTACATGTAATACAACAAAAGGAAAGACAACCAAAAAGTCTGTCCGTCACTAGCCTCCCAAGCTAAGTCCTTGGAGGTTGCATGTTAACTGTACCTGAAAATGAAGTTCCCATATAGGGTGAGCCACAGCCCAGTAGAAATATACTAAACCAGTTATGAATAATGACTAAAAGATTAACAACTTAACAGATGGTCAACACTTTTACATTCTTTCATAACATGATACAAATCCAAGACACTTAAGTCTATATTTCCTTTCATTTCCATTTTCTTTCCTTGTACTTGCCATTTCATAAACTTGGCTCAGAACCTGGCCAAACATCTCACATGAGACAAACACTCATGCCAACACTTTTACTTTATCAACGATAAACATAACAGTTATATCAATACTTCCAAAGACATGCATATACGCCCTGTCAATACAATACTAGATAAGCATACATGCTCTATCTACGGAGTTCATCCCCTATCTCCTCTCAACAACATCCGGCTTAGAGGTCCATCCCCTATCTTCCCCTAAACCGTGGAGTACATCCCCTATCTCCTCCAACACAACACAATGCATATAAACAACAATTATACACATCACATATCAATACATAAAATAAATGTATTCTTTCCATCGTCATATTTAATGACACAATTCTATTCCAATTTCATTCTTCTCAATTAATTATCCAAATTGATTAATCATTGTAATTAGGACATTTTCCATAATTAACATTACAACCCCTAGGCTCCATTTTCGTCAATGTTTCAACATTAATTCCATGTTTCTAGACCAAACATGTCTCTAGGTTTATTATAGACAAAACCCCAAACTTTTGTAAAATTACATAATGGCCCAAAGTTTCCCAAAATTACACAATGACTACCAACATATCAAAATGCTTAAATTTAAAGACAAAACTCATAAAGAGGAGTAGGATATCCCTACCTCAAAGATTAAGCTCAAAAGGTGATGATGCCCAACACCCAACTTGCTCCAAAACCAAACTTGTTGGATCAAAACGACGCCCCCGACGATCAACCCAACCTTTACAAAGGCCGAAGGGAAGAAGAACACTCTACCTAGATCAAACCCTAGAGAGAAGTTATGGTTTTAGAGTGAGAAGCTCTGAAAATGGCATTTTGGAAAAGTAGGAGAGAGTAGGAAAAGTGAAAAGTGATTTAAAATGCCCAGCCACTCCCAGTTATACGACAGGTCCGCTCGAGCGTAGAACACACCGCTCGAGCGTAAAGACACACAAAACAAGGTCCGCTCGAGCTCAACAAGGTCCGCTCGAGCGCCAAGAAACAAAAAAAAGTTTGTCCGCTCGAGCGTGAAATCCAGCCCGCTCGAGCGTAAATCTCCCTCTCCCAGAACTCTCACCAAAAAGGTACTGTCCGCTCGAGCGCCAACAATCCCGCTCGAGCGCAACCCGCTCGAGCTCAGAAAACCCGCTCGAGCGTAGAAATCACACCTGCAGAAGTTTTGCAGGAGCACAAGATACTGGATGGGTGTATTCTCCGCTCGAGCTCCCAAAACCCTGCTCGAGCGTAAAAGCAACAACAAGGTCCCCGCTCGAGCGTAAACCTATCCGCTCGAGCGGACCAGCCAGAAACCTGGGCGACTAGACTTGGTTCCTAAGTTCAACCAACCTGTAACAAACCTGCCCAACACATCCCATAACTCAAATACAAGGTATAAAAGGATGTAAACAAGATAATAGTCAACTACCAACATCAACGGACACACGTCCGGATCACTGTACAACAAGGGGTAAACCCGGGACCACTATACCTGCTGTGTAGTTCTAGTTGTTTTTTTTCCCTTTTTTCTCCTCTTGTTCTCTTTTGGTTGGTTCCTCACCAACTGGCGCTTGGAGTTTCGATTTAACTCCAAGCTCGTCTTTATTGATGTACTGTTCCATACTTTGTATGTTGTCATCAATAAAGATTTTTTGCCGATCAAAAAAAAAAAAAAAAAGTAACCAAGAAGCAACATTACCACAAATAGAGGTTGCAAAGGGAGACTCACACCAGCAAATAGTTGAAGATCATTTGGGTTTGGCTATTGCAGTACCAGTGACCCATGATAACTGGCATGAGTCTTAACATTGGAATTAAATATGCAATTAAAATTAAATATTTAAATTATAGATTCTAAATCCAATATCTCTACCAGTGCAAATCCAATACCTCAACTCAACCACAGGATATCCAGGAAGCCACAGAATATCCAAAAAATTAAAATTCATTGAGGCTAAAAGCAAGTGTGGTTAATAAATAATATAGTGAATTCATGGATTATTCAAGTTGAATTCATGTGGTCAATAAATAATGGAACCATGTGGAACAAAACACCATACGAGTTATGGAAAGACGACGTCCCAAACCTTTTATCTCAAAGTGTGGGGGTGTTTGGCAAAGATAGGTATTCCAAACTTTAAAAGGAGTAAAATCCGACTTAAAACTTTTGATTGTGTGTTCACTGGATATGCCCAAAACAGTGCAGCAAGACAGATTTTTGAACCTTCACACAAACTCTATTCTTGAAACTAAAGATGCAGAATTTTTTGAGCACATTTACCCAACAATAAAGGAGAGTTCCTTACCATCAACCTCCTTCCAAATCCACTTCTGAAACAACTACAGATATATCTATCCAAGATCTTAGGAGAAGTAAAAGACCTAAAATAGAGTCTAGTTTTGGACCAGATTTTATCACAGCTTTTATCACTGAAGAAGACCCTAAAACATATCAAGAAGCTATGAAATCAATAGATGCTAACTTCTGGAAAGATGCAATAAATAGTGAACTAGAATCAATCATGACTAATCGCACTTGGGAACTAGTGGATCTACCTAGAGGATGTAAACCTATAGGATGTAAATGGGTATTTAGAAAGAAGCTTAAAGCAGATGGGTCTATAAATAAATTTAAAGCCAGGCTTAGTAGCTAAAGGATATACACAAAAGGAGGGAATAGATTACTTTGACACATATTCACCTGTGACACATATAGCTACTATTAGAGTCTCGATTGCCACAGCTTCTATGCACAAACTTGTAACACATCAAATAGATGTTAAAACTGCTTTCCTTAATAGAGAATTCGATGAAAAAATTTACATGGAACAACCCGAGAGATTTATAGTGCATGGACAGGAAAATAAAATATGTAAACTTGTTAAATCACTATATGGTTTGAAGCAAACACCTAAACAGTGACATGGAAAATTTGACGAAACACTTATCTCTAACAAATTTATAGTAAATGAATCTGACATTTGTGTTTATAGTAAATTTTTTGGTTTTTGTGGTGTCATTATTTGCTTATATGTTGATGACATGTTAATTTTGGGCACGGATGAAGAAGTTGTTAAGAACACCAAAACTTTTTGTCCAGAGCTGATATCATTTCGGGACTCAAATTGAAACATGATAAAGAAGGTATTATTTATCCCAGTCACATTACATTGAACAAGTGCTTAAAATGTTTAATCATTATGACTCAGAACCTGTCAGAACACCATACGACCCTAGCTTACACTTGAAGAAAAATAATGGACCTAGTGTAGCCCAATCTAAATATGCTAAGGTTATTGGCAATGTTATGTTTCTAATGAATTGTACACAACCAGATATTGCTTACACTATGAGTAGGTTGAGTAGATACACACACAACCTTGGTAAGGAACATTGGACTGCCTTGACTAGTGGCCACTCTAGGAGTTTGTGTTGGGGTAGTCATTAAAAGTTGTAAGTTTTAAAATTCAATGAATACTTATCGATTTTTCATAAAATTAAACAAATATTTATGGATAAAATTGTGCTAATTTTAAATCAAAATCCTAAAAAAATAGGTGTAATTCAAAGAATGTAATGAAATGGTATGTAGTAAGAGCCAAAGAGGCAACATAGTAGCAAGAACAGAAGCACCCTGAAATTATAAACGATGGAAGAAAGTAGGAAAAGAAAAATGCTTAAGACCTCTAAAACATGACTCCCAAATTACTTATAGTGACGTGTTCTATTGCATGCTAGTTGTTGATTTGTTTAGCAATCAATCACTCAACCCCTTGCCGTATCACTATGGGTAAATTTAAGAATAAGATTTCAGTGTCTCCAGTATTACCCAACGGAAAAATTATTTAACTTAAAAATGAAATGTGGAGTGTCTATTTAAATTTAATTTGATATGGTGTAGATCACACTTGAAATAAATTTAGTCAACAATACATATTATTTTCAGAATTTTTTTTTTACTTTTTATTTTTGGTATGTAGTGTTACACTATTAAAGGAAATCTTGAAGCTTTGGAAAAAAAAAAAAAACTGAAGCCTCCAAGGGAATTAATTTGTGTAATTCAACCAAAGTAAAGAAGAACTTTAGGCGACGAGTATTTCAATTTGGAAGAGCTTTATTATGCATCAATAAACGAGCAACCAAGGTTCCTAATAATAAAAGAACACTAAATTGAGATACTTGAGAGGCATAATAGATTTAGGGCTACATTATATATATATATATTTTTTTTGATCAGCAAAGTAAGAAAACTTTATTGATGAAAGAAGCATAGTACATGCAAAAATACATCAACAAAGCAGGGGAGTGCAGAGAGCATCATAGCTAAGCTTAACGATCCCAACTAGGTTGGCACCGTAAAGAAAGCGCAATCATATGCTAGCACTCGACCCAGGATTGGTGAGGAACCAACCAAGGACACTCAACTCAACTAACAGAACAGACAACTACCAGCCACTGAGGTCTACATTATACTGGGTATCCTAAGGTCTTGGAATGGTATTGTGATGCAAATTGAATTTTGGATAATGATTAGACCAACTCTACAAGTGGGTATGTATTCACCCTAGGTGGTGGAGCAGTATCTTGGAAATAATGTAAACAAACTTGTATTGAAAAATCAACTATGGAATCTGAATTCATTGCTCTATAATTGGTAGGTATAAAGGCAAAATGGATGAGAAATCTCGTCTGATATTCCCTGGTGGGGGAAACTAGTAGCTTCAATTTCTATACATTGTGATTCACAGGTAACAACTCAAGCAAAGAGGAAAATATACAATGGAAAGAGTCGGCACATAAGATTGAGATGCAACATCGTCAGACAACTCATGAGCAATGGTGTGATAACCATGGGGTTTGTAAAGTCAGAAAAAAATACTTAGCTAATCCTTTGACTAAAGGACTAAACAGAAAGCTAGTATATGATACATTGAGGGGGATGGTACTGAAGCCAATTGTGCGAATCTCCCATGATGGCAACCTAACCTATGTGATTGGAGATCCCATGAAGTAGGTTCAATGGGTAAAGAACAAGTCATGTAGAGATCCTATTTGCACTATTATTAGTTGTCCCTCCCTATGGTGTAGATAGTGCTACTACCAAATAAGGAAAAGGGTGAGTCACGAACTCTTAATGAGCTCATAGCCATTATTGGTGGTGTGCGAGAGTACACACTTTATGAGTACACCTATATGGGTGTGGAAGTGGGGTCGCTTCCTATGAGAGTATGGCTAACTCTCTAGAGCACTCAAGAATATCGAGGTGGAGCACACAGCCAAAAAAGGCTAAAAAGATAACTTGTATGGATTGGAGTTGAGGTATGTGTCCAAGTTTGAGAATTTATATTAAAGTTGACAGGTTCAAGACACAATTCACCTAACTTCGGTAAATTCCAAATTGACAACACTAAGTGGTGAATCAAGTCCACAAGACATCGGTATTATGTATCCAACTCCTTACCTAGTAATATCTTATGTATCCAATCCCCCACAAGACATGTGATTAAACTCCTTACCTAGACTTCGGTTTTAAAATTTGAATTATATGGGGGATTGTTGGAATGCTTCAATTTGTGTGTGAGCAACGTAAGTATATGTGTTTTTATTTCCAAAATTTTGATTTTAATCACATGATCAAAATAAATCTTGGACTTTTTAATTCAAAATCATTCTAATTCGGAAACCTTTTTTACTCTCTTAATAGGCTCCGACCCCATATTCTATGGAATAAATATTTACATTCCTTTTTAAATCCTCTCTAGCTTCTATATATTATGGGTCAGATTTGCAGAATATGTACAAAAAAAAAATTATGCTCCATCTCTTTTCTTTTATATTATTGGGCATCGATTCTTACAAGTTCGAAGGATTGATTGTGAATGCACACAAATAGTCCTGCCATTGAATCTTGGAGGGTGATCACCAAGAGACTATTTGCCGCAAAGAAACAATTGAGTGGGGGCAAAATCACTTTCAAGGACAACGGATTTAGTTCCGCACCTCGACTGAAATTTGATAAGATATTTTTCTCTATTGTTTTATATTCATTGTTCTTCATTCATTTGGATTTACTATATAATTCATTTGTATTGATTAATTCAAGCACTTTTATACTACTATTTCTAACATATATAACACCACTCATCAGTTATTGCAACGCAAAGAGCAACATTAATTTATAATAGAACTCATTTAAAATCAAGAAAAATCCAAATCCCAAACCCCATTTGAAATCAAGAACATTAAGCCCTCTGTTTGAGGGTTTTTATAAGGTGAACAAGTTTGCAGCAAAATAAATAAATAAAAATGGTTGCAGGTATGTGCATAGAAATTACTAAAAGACAAGACCACATAAACAACAACTCAGAGGAAATTTATATGATGGTCTCCAAAATCAATAATTCATACTAATAAAAATCAAATATTACATTCAAATTTACCAAAAGGAACCCAATACACAGGACAAAAAATATGAAAGAAATGAGAGAGAGAGAGAGAGAGAGAGAGAGAGAGAGAGAGAGAGGGGAGTGCTGTTTAGCCAAACCAGAAAGAGAATGGCTGGGAAAATTTCAACCGATTTAGCAGGTAAACGGTATAAACTCTACAAAAGATTGAAGGGTTTAGGTTAATTCAATCAAATCCAATGGCTAAAAATTAACTTGCATATGGTATGCAAGTTTCAAGCCTTGCACACTACAATAGCTCATGCAAGGATATGCGTATGTTATTGTTCCACTTGGGTGGTGAGACACTATGGATCTACTTTAGGAGTAATCGTGGATCGGACTGGGTTGGGTGATATTTTATTTGTCATCCATTTAAAATTAAACGGATTAGAAAAAATTAATTTGCATCCTTCCATCGATTTGGCGGATGCGGATTGAGCGGACCGTGCAAATTAGCGGATAGATGTGATTAGTTTGGCAATTTGGACTTCACATTTTTTTGAGCATTTTTTAAAATTATAATTCATAATTTTTACAATCTCTAATAACTAGTAATCTGAAAAAATATGTATTATTTGTTTATAATAGGCCATGGCATCATGCATGTATATTTTTTAAATATTATTTTCTATTTTAACAAAAATATATATTTTGTAATTTCTACTGTTACTTGTTAACATTTTTTTTTTTTTAACTTCATCTACGAGCAGATCAAGTTTATGCAGGGTATGGAATAGTTGATCCGCCATCAGAACTATATCCTTGGATTTTGAAATATTTCATCCGCATCCATCCATCGAAAGACATGCATCTGTTCAAAATCAATTGAATTGCACCTATTCAGTCGTGTTAAGCGGGTTGGACGGATCCATGATCACTCTTAGGCCCCATTTGTTTTCCGCCATCACAGTCCGAAGTGGACTGTGATGGATGAACAGTAATTCATAGCTCATGTTTGTTTTGTTTGTGGCCTTCGGATTGGTAGTCTGTTCGGATTAGGATGGGCCTTGGGTGAGCGGATTGTTAGTTTGGACGAAGAGGTGGTATTAAAAAAATTGTCCGTTGGCTCAGTGAGTTGCCGGACGTCCGGCCGGTCAACTGCAAATTTTTTTTTTTTTTACATGTTGGCCATTTTTTTTTTGAATATTAATGTTTAATGATTTTATATTTTTAGTTAAATAAAAATCATAATTTTATTTGTTTTATTATTTTATATTTATTTTATATAAAAATAGTTTAACAATCTCTACACTAACAACTATCATCAAAACAAACACAATTTTACTAATCCCCTCACTATCAATCCCCCCGTTCTAACTCTGAAAACAAACGGGACCTTAGATCTACTGATCTAGGTCTAATTATGGTACAAAATTAGTGATTTTGGTAACTATTTCTTAAAAAAAAAAAACAAATTAATAAATAACACATTAATGTTGTGAATCACGCACAAAAAAATAAAATAAATAAATAAGGAAAAATTGCATATGCTTTTAAAAAAATTTAAATCAATTGTAAAATTTATTAATTTTAATAATTGAAGTTATAAACTTTTTTGTGAATTTATAAATATTTTGTGATAACACCATTGATTTGTAATTTTTTAAAATTTTTTTACGAAATTGATAACGAACTCGTGCTATCATCTCATTGCCCGGCACGACTTCGAGACAAATTTCTTGAAAGACTTTGAGACATACTTGTTAATGTAAATTATAGTAAACTCTCATAAACTATGACTCATTTACTGGTAATTCTTTTTCCACAAATCAATTCTCCTCAGTGTACACACTTAATGAACATTTTTTTAGTACACGTATCAAAAAAACAAAAAATCTCAATACATATCTCTTGATTTCAATAATACCCTCATTTTCAATTTTAAAACCCTAATTTTTCTTCCATCCACCCACCCTCCTTCATTGCTGTTGCAGCCACTCAAGGTTGTTAAAATCGGGATCCTACGTTGGATCGTTGGAGGTGTTTATAGGATAGGATCGGATCGTAAAATCGGATCGAGGATCATAAGATCCTATCGAAAATGACAAATTACATAATAATTTAATTTAAATAAATATTTCTTAAAAAGTATACACAAAATGAGCCTATATTCTATTAAAAAGAAGTGAAGATATTGTGAAAAATATAATACTCCATGTAAAATGTACATATAATATTATACAATAGAAAACTCGATGGTAAAAGTTTTGTATTTAATCAAAAAAGAAGGTGAAGAAAAAGAATTCTATAACAAAATATTTTACAATCTACAATAATGCATAAAAAGTGAAGAAAGAATATTTAACAAAGTTGGATATGAAAATAGATTAAGAACTCAAAAGAGCACCTTAACCGAATGATAATGTTGTTAGCATCCCTGGTGCAGCAGATTCGAGTCACAAAAATAATCTCTCCAAAAATTAGGATAAAGTTGTAATCATCTTACCCTCCTTAGACTTCGCTAAAGCTAAGCTTGTTTTTTCGACTAGTTAATTTTATTAAATTACCGCAATATTTGAATGTTTGTTTCCTAGTTTGTTTTTCTTAGTCTATTTGATTCAATAGTACATAATTTTTATTATTTATTTTGACCACATAAATTGGTATTTAGACAACAAACATAAAATTTATAATAAAATGTCATACAATACAAAACAAGGCTTCTAAATTGGATCGGATAGAATCGGATTTGGATCGGGATTCCACGATCCTATAAGATCCCATTACCAGGATCGAAAAATCTTACCTATAAGAAATTTTTTATACGATCCGGATCGATTGTACTCAAATGGATCGTAAGATCCAGATCGGGATTCTGATAACCACTCTTACCCTTCCATCACCACCATCATTGCCACTCCTAGCTCCCTTTTATCCTAGACCTCTACAGTCAAACCTTGAAAGTGGGTGGTTTGCAATAGGAAACTTGTGAGAGTGTATGGTTTTATGGCGGAACTATAGGTGGAGCGGGAAAGAGATGACGGGAAGGGGTGGCGAAGAGAGGTGTCAACGGCGATGGGGGATGGTTGTCATGTTTTAGAATTAGGGTTTGTGTGGAAGAAGATAAGGGTATCATGGTATATTTATTCTAGGACAAAATTGTACTAAGAAAAAATTTCATTAAGTGTGTGAACTGAGGAAAATTAGTGTGCAGAAATAGAATTACTCCTCATTTTTGCCTTCAAACTTCAAAACTCAATAGTTAATCCCCTCAAAGTATTATTTTATTACAATTAACTTTTTTTGTTAGGATTCTGTGATAAATTTACAGAAAATCAGATTATGTGTAAATCAAATAACAATTTATTGAATTCTTAGAATAATAATACATGTTATATATTGTTTTAGGATAATAATACTCTTATTTGGTGATTTTATTTGCATTTTGTCTTTCTTATTTTAGTGGCAAAATGCAAACAGGATCACCAAATAAGGTCATTATTGTCCTAAAAATTTAATAAATATGTCATGTGTTTTACACATGATCTAATTTTTTGTAAATTCCTAACAGAATCCTAATAAAAATGGTTAAGTAATAAGTATACTAAGATAATACTTTGAGGGGGTTAATTGTTGAGTTTTGAAGTTTAGGGAGACAAAACACAAATGAGTCATAGTTTAAGGGAATTTATTGTAATTTACTCTAATTATTATCACATTTTTTTACAATTTTTTTTCTTTAATGATTTTTTTGCCCGACTGTGTCAATAATTTTTACATTTCCAGATCATCTAGTGTGGAATAATTTTTTTTTTTTAAATGTATAAAAAGAAGTCAACTATTTTTTATTTATTTTGTTTTTAGTAAAACTTTTTTGGCTAGTAAAGCTAATTCTAAGAGTAAAAATTTTTTTTTTGAAAAAAAATATTAAATATGACAAAAAAGTCACTAAAAAAAGTAAATTTTAAATAACTTCTTCTCTCTTACCAAATATAAAGTCCGGATTCAAATTTTATTAATGCGCTATGCATTTTTCCCTTCTCCTTTGCTCCCTCAATCGATGGTAAAAAAAATATAAGATCGATGGTGAAAAAATAGGAGAAATAGCAAATCAATGGCAACTTCAAAAGTAAAGATCAATTTCATAAAAAACTGTATGAGTTCCCATTTGTTTTCAGTTATAAGGAGGGGATTGAGATTCATAGTGAGGTGGGACCCACTAACATCATGTATGTTTTGAGAGATGGAGAGGGGATTCATAATCCCCTTTGAACTACAAAACCCCTTTGGGAGGGGATTAGGATAGGCCCGTGGGACTTGGTATTAGAAATTAGTCCGCCGGACTATTTTTTTATTTTTTATTTTTTACATTTTGGCATTTTTTTTGAACATTAATGTTTAATTTTTTGTATATTTTGTTAAGTAAAAATCACTGTTTTATTTGTTTTATTTTTTTTGGAAATAATAAATTTTTTTTGGAAATTTTTTATTATTTTTATTTTTTACATGTTGGGCATTTTTTTTTTGAACATTAATGTTTAATGTTTTTGTAATTTTTTTATTTGTTTTATTATTTTATATAAAAATAATTTAACAATCCCTATACACCAACAACTATCATCAAAACAAACACAATTTTACTTAATCCCCCCACTATCAATCTCCTTACTAATAATCCCCTCACTATGAATCTCCTCCATTCTACCTCTGAAAACAAACGGGGAATGTAACAAAGTTTTTCATTAATTTATAAACATTTTTATTAAATTTCATTGAAATGATATTTTTCAAAAAAATATAAGTAAAAATGTATGCAACACCAAGGTATATATTAACTAGAAACAATGATGTCCTATGGTTACGGTGAGCACTTGGTGGTTTTAAACTAGTTTGGACGGATAACCAGATTGCCAAAGCTGGTAGGACCAGCTCTCTAGTGTGAAGAAGAAGCACAAGAAACTTCATATTTTGGCATGTATTGAAAATGAATTTATTCATAAATGTTTAAAGTACGTAAATAATACACAAAATTTGATTGAAAGAAAATAGTAAGCTTTATATTCAGAAAGTGTATTAGTTTCACTCAAAGTTGTAGATTCTATTATTTTAAACTAATAAAATTTGTGTTTCGTTTACATATTTTGAAAGTGTGTGAACAAAATTAGATGCTTCTAAATTACTTTGATTGGTTAAGAGAAATTAGAAAAAAACACAGTTAAATTGCAACATAATAGCACACGAATTCAACATTATGCTAAATAAACGAGTGTCTTGCCCACCAAATCAAATCAACCCCTTAACCTCACTTGCCATTGACTAACCCATGTGTTTTTGGATCATTGTTGTGAGCACAGAAGTCCTCTCCAAGCTATTAGATTTTAGGTAAATTTGACTTTGTACCCTTATATTTTATGTTCAATTTTATTTCAATTTTTTATCTTTTAATTGTTTCAATCAGTCCTTTAGATTTTGCATAAAATTGCAATTGGGTCCATTTATATAATATCATTTTGAAAATTAGCAAGTTTTGACCACTGGCCAATCACACTTATAACCACCTTCTAGTAGCTCTCTCTAGCTATCCTGCAACACTCCGACCACTCCTACTGCCGGCCACATCCGTTCACCCTTTCAAAAACTGTATGCTACATAATCGAAGTTTTTAAAGTGAAATTCCTTTGTCATTTTAACCAATTAGATTAACCAATTAGATAAAGAAAACGATGGAGAAGATGAAAGAGAGTGAAAAATCACATCAAAATGCATAGGTAAACAGACAAGAATGAACCACTAAACAAGTTTTCACAAGCCAAGGGTTGCATTCACTAACCTTACAAATCCATCATTAATGGTCAACCAAAAGAAGTTGAGTGGATTAAAATGAAACAACATGAAAATAGGGACCCTTCAAATTGAAACATAATAAGAAATTGATAGCCAACAATTATAGGGCCTCTTAGGTAATTTAAATAAAAAAAAATAGTTTCAGATTGTCCTATAAGAAAACAGATTAATCTGCATAGGCAGAGGAAAAAATAAAAATAATGAAAACATGTTTCCTGAAATGCAACCAAACTAGCAACATTTGGTTATATTTTCATTTTCTTCGTTTTCATTTTTCATTTTTGTTTTTCGTATTTTTAGAAACAAAACAATGAAAAATTTGAAAAAAATCATTTTCATAACGTTTTTATTTTTATACAAAAACAGTCTTCCAAATTTGAGAAAATATATCTTTATGGTGTTTCCTAAAAAATGGGTTGTTTTTGGATTTTTTTTTTTTTTTCAGAAATAGTTCGTCAAACAAATTGTTTTCTAAAATATGAAAACTAAAAACAGAAACACACAATCAAACAAGCTGGCATGTCAATCTCCCCACCTTTTATTCACTACATTACATAAAAACAAAGAAAGTAAAATACTCTATGAGCAATTTACATAGGAAGGTTCATAGTGTGTCATATGCAAGTACTTCTACATTTTTTTTTTGATCGGCAAAGAAAAAGAAACTTTATTGATGAAATGAGCAAAAAAGCAACAAAATACATCAATAAAGGGGGGGAGTGCAAAGAGCATCATAGCTAACACTCCACAATCCCAACTAGGTTGGCACCAAGGAGGAAGGAGGAAGTACTTCTACATTTATCAGCAAGATTGCGAGTTTTCGTAAACAAAAGCAATGAAAAGTTTGAAAACATTCATTATTTTAGTACTCCCTCCGTCCCAAAATATTAATCCCTTATTCCATTTTTCATTGTCCCAAAATATCAGTCCCTTTTCAAAAATTAAGTACAAAAATAATATAAATTTCCTATTTTGTCCTTCTTTTAAATTTATTAACAACATAAAAAATACAATTATGACATTGATATTCCCCAAAAAATGTACTATCAAAGGGTAATTTTGGAAAATTAATTTTTTTGAAGTGCAATAATTGTACTACAAAAAAAAGTTGGATTCCCCAAAAGGAACCATTATTTTGGGACAGAGGGAGTATCATTTTTATTTCTATGCAAAAACAGTTTTCGAAAATTCTAAAACATTTTTTCTCAATGTTTCCTAAAAAGTGTCTTATTTTTGGAAATCACCTCTTAAATAGTTTTCGAGTCAAATAATGTGTGTTTTCCAAAAAATAAAAACACAAAATTCGCTCTTTTATTGACTACATCACATAAAAACAGAGAAATCAAGTAAACAGAGAAAGTACTTTTACATTTATCAGCAATATTTTGAGTTTCATCATAAAGGTGACACTTCCTTTTGAGAGAAAAACAAGCAAGAAGGCCCGTCCTCGGGCAACGGAGCAAGTCTCACAATATTTTCACCGCTTTCTTCAACAATTAAATTGCCAATATTGCAATTCATGTATGTTTTCACATAGCTGGGACAAATAGAGTTGACAATGAATCGCGTGTGTCTCTTGGCCAATATTTTCATGTAGGCATTCACGGATGCTTTCACTAAGGTGTACGCGGATAGAGAAGAAGGCCAACAATTGGCTTTTAATTCACCCTCCTTGAAATCTTTCATAAACTTGTTCAACACGGCCTCTATTCTCTCTTCTGTAAGGCTTTCGTTGTCAAGAAACACTCATTTCATTCATTCATTGGGTACAAACTGAAACAACAAATATGAGAAAACTAGAATCAACAATTAGTAGGACTTCATTTTTTAAAATTTAAACTAGAATGGGGCAAACTTAACACAAAAATATGAACTTACTTAATCTCTCTCATTTGAAGTTTGTTTAAACTCATCTAAATCGTTAGCAAAGTTAAATGGGTTATATCTTGTGAGCTGGGCATTATACCTGTTTGGGAAAAAAATAGCAACAAAGTAAGGAATCCACCACCACTTCCTCCACCACCGCCACCACCCCTCATAAAGTAAATGGGTTAGTCAGGTTAATTTGTTCGACCCTTCAACACAATATGCTTAAACTCGTTTATTAAAAGTCCACCCCTCCACCACTTCTTCATAAAGTAAACAGGTTAATTTGTCCGACCAGTACCTTCAAACCCATTTATTAAATGGATGAGTTTGAATTGGGTTGTTTTAATACATAATAACCCATTTTAATTTGTCAAAACCTGCCCGTTTGCCACGTCTAACTTAAACACAGAATTTTTCATTCCTACAAGTGGATCTTGAAAGTGGTTCACAAAAAATCCACTAGGATCAACGAAACAAGTTTTCATATCTCACACATTATGCACCACATTGGTTTGAACTTTGTAGTTTTGCGACATTTTAAATACCTTTAACTTGACGGAGCTAGATGAGACGTTAACAATCCTGGGTGAATCAGAGAAGTCGAGGAGAGGGATGAGTGCTTCGATCATTCGTTTTGCCCCATAGTAGTTTATTTCTAAGCATTCTTCTCCCAAGCTGTAAGTTTGAGTCATTAAGTGATGACCCCATTTGGGTTTTGCTGCTTTCTGTGTATATCAATGAAAAGAATATATAACTCAAATCATCACAGTATTTTTGAATTTACAATCACAAGAGATGCAATGATTCTAAGGCATATCATAGTTTGAAGTCATTGGGTGTAGGTTAAGTAAATCAATAGATAGTCCTGGTCCTATTGAAAATACCAATGAAAGTGAAGTCATCAAATGATTAACAGCTAAGTGTAATTTAGCTTTGTAAAACACAATTACCAAACAGAAAATTCATATAAATTTTTTATACAAAACGATTTGGTTTAATGCGGACATTTCATTTTAAACCCAGCATTTATGAAGATGAAATTTATTTACAAAAATGACATTGACATATCATTATTGTAGCGTTTTGATACTCAAAAAGACTAAGCAATTGTCAATCTCCGTGTGTTTCGGTATTTTTTTTTTTAATTTTTAGTTTTATTTATGACCTTGTAATTAGACTTCTGAAAAATCTAGAAACCCTAGATGTTGATTTGTGATTATGTACCAATTTTAAGCAAAATAAAACAATCCCAATCAAACAATCAAGAGAAAGAGACACAAAGATTTTACGTGAAAAAACCACAATTGGACACTTTCCAATTGTGATAAAAAAAACCACGGGCAACTGCCACAAAAACAATCCACTAAGAAGATTTAAAGGAATTACACAGGTATCACTCTCAATTATCTAGCGAATCCACAACGCCTAATTGAACCAACCTCTATGTGCCTCTTCCAACCCCATCTTCACCACGGAATTGTCTTTCTGATGAGTCACTCCGGATTCCACCAAAGCTTCAGGCTCGAATTCTTCAGAATCCACAACTGAAGAACAACTCTCTCTTTTGTGTATAACAAACAAACCTTTGATGTACTCTCTTTAAACCATGAGTTGAATACTCAATAAAAACATCAAAGAAAACTTAACAAAATATCTCCAGATATAACCCTTAAGAACCAAAAAGAAGATCTGGAGAGATTCAATGAATGAATCAATGAATAACCTAGATTTGGGAGAAACCCAACTATTTATAGAAAACCAAAGCAATCCTATTTGGGAAAGAAAACCAACTTCTTATAGAAAACCAACTTCTTGCAAAACTCCAAAGTAATCCTGTTTTTGAAGGAAACCAACTTCTTAAAGAACTCTTGTTACAACCTTGGTTTTGATTCATGGAATTTGACAACAAAAGGTCCTAACAATCTCCCCCTTTGTCAAATCCTGGATAAAACCAATCTAACACAAATTTCCTAACAAAATCTCTCAAGCAGCACCACCAACTATGAACCAACACTCAAATCCATACTCTTGAACAATTATCCTGAAATAAAATAACCACACACAAGCCAACCAAAATATGTGGAACTGGATTAAATAAACAAAATATAAATCAATCCATAATCACCCCAACCCATTACAGCCAACAAAAACAAACTTCTTTCTCAAGGTCATGATCTCTGCAAAACAACTATCAGTGCCACAATCTCCAAAACAAATATTAGTCCCACAAGAGTATATGAAAAAACAACATAAGACTATCTTGAAACATGAGATGAAAAACATGAATAACATGTAGCATGAAAACCTGAAAACTAAGACATATGCACCCGACACATGACATGAATACATGAAAAACAAATTTCTCCCCCTGTTTTTTTTTTCTTTCCACGAATTTGACAAAGGAAGCTCAAACAATAAAATCAAGATCAAAACCCACACAAGCAATGACATGATAACGATTAACCGAACTCCCCCTCACTAAAAGCAACCACAAACACTGAAAACAGTGATCAAGAAAAAAATTAAAAAAAAATAATATGGTGGAGCAAGCAAGGAATTCTAGATTTGTACCTTAAAACACACAAGACTATCTAAGAAGTACAATTACTTGAAAACACAATGTGCACAGTCTATAGAAGATTCCTCATGAAAGAAAGTGATGCATTATGTGAAAATCATAGATCCCATGATAAAAGTGTGTGTGTGACTCTTGGAGTTCGACAAACACAAGATTCAAATCCTAGTAGTGATATGAAAGTTGGACCTCCGACAAGAGAATCTAAGCACAACTAAGGAAAGTCAAACCACTAGGAATCAAGGGGTATTTGGTGAGTAAAGGCGGAGGCTCCCCCTCAATCAATGAATCTTTTTCTTTTCTTTTTTTTCACATTTTTTTTCTCTTTTCTTTCTTTTGCACATTTATTTTCTTTCTTTTCTTTCTTGTGCACATTTTTTTTCTTTCTTTTGCACACTCATTGATGGCTGACACGCTCAAGAGTATGAAAACCGAACCAGAGAAGCATGGATATATTAAGGATGGCCTGGTTGGTGACTCTGAGGTAGCCTTTTCCTCATGGCTGGACTACAAAGAATAGAGGGGAAAGCCATGGAGATGCAAAAAGATGGAAGGTGGTTAAGAGACTCAACATCACCCATGATATGTTAGTATAGGTCAATTCCTCTAGAAAAGCAAAAGATACAATGCCAGAAGTCCATAGAAAAAAATAATCACTAAGGTGGAAGACTCCAATATTTGCTAATCCAAGAGTGTGTACAGAATGAGACATACTAATCAAAGAACACACACTCCAAAATGAGTAATGACCACAGAAAGCACACACATATTAACATGTAATGGATATTCTTATCAATTCCAATATGCACCAAGGACTGCTCAAAAATTTCAAGCTTGCAAAAACCATATAAGAAAATCATTTTGGGGTTTTTTTTTTTTCTCTTTCAACAATAAATAAAAAAAACAAACATGCACACATTTTTTTTTTCATTGAAAAAACACACACAGAAACCCAAAAACTAAAACAAATAAACAAATTAACACAAGTCAACTTTTCTCACCCAAACCGCTCTAGTATGAACAACGTTGTGAGCATTGCGGTTCTTGGGTGGTGTCTTGATGTTGTGGTTCCCTTTGCTTTTAATGGGAACCCGTCTCGACATGGTTTCCAACTTCCTACTTCTAGGTCTAGGTAAACACAACCTCTGTTCATGTTTGGTCTCAAGCAAATCAAAATAGCAAGGTTTATTATGACCCTTAACCTCCTTATAACCAATGAAGTGTCTCCTACCCCTTGAGATATTAGAATTTCTTCCATCTCTATGAGACACTCTCCCATGCAATTTATAACAATAAGGGCGAATATGACCATGCATACCACAATGATGACAAATAAAAACAGGGTGTACCTTTTTTTCTTTTACCTTACCAACTCTAGGGATTTTGAGAAGTCTTTCCTCTTGTTGAATCTTTTGTCCTCCCTTTCCTTGAGTTCTTGTATCATGAGATGTGGAAGCAATCTGTTTTTGCTCTCTCTTATCTCCAAAGCCAAAGCCACTCTTGTCTGAACAGATTTGTTGAGACCCAATGATATCCTCCAAAGTCTTTGATCCTTTGTTCCAAAGACCAATGGTAGCCATAGCACACTTTAGCTCTTCCTCTTTCGTGATCATTAGTTCTTCCAAAGCAACTTGAGACATCTCGAGAGATTCAATCTTTTCTTCATACATGACATGAGTTTCCTGTAGCTCATCCCTCTCTGTCTCACAAGTCAACAGTTTTGCACAAAGGACTTGTTGATCATCAGCTATCTTGATGGCATTGATCCTAGCCTCGGAAATCTCCTCCTTAAGTTTGACATTCTCACATTCACATGCTTTGAGTTTCTTTGTGAGTTTGTCATTCAATTTGAATAACTTAAGAGACTTCTTATACAACTTTTCATAAGCTTGTTCAAGCTCTTCATTATCACTCTCAGAGGATTCATTATTAGTGGTATTCTCAACCGACCTCTTTAAATCCATTATCACAAATCAAACAAGATCTCGTTCTAAAAAAAAATATTTTTGTTTTAAACAAAATAGAATGACCCGCTCTGATACCAATTGAAAAATCTAGAAACCCTAGATGTTGATTTGTGATTATGTACCAATTTTAAGCAAAATAAAACAATCCCAATTAAACAATCAAGAGAAAGAGACACAAAGATTTTACGTGGAAAAACCACAATTGGACACCTTCCAATTGTGATCAAAAAACCACGGGCAACTGCCACAAGAACAATCCACTAAGAAGATTTAAAGGAATTACACAGGTATCACTCTCAATTATCTAGCGAATCCACAACGCCTAATTGAACCAACCTCTATGTGCCTCTTCCAACCCCATCTTCACCACGGAATTGTCTTTCTGATGAGCCACTCCGGATTCCACCAAAGCTTCAAGCTCGAATTCTTCAGAATCCACAACTGAAGAACAACTCTCTCTTTTGTGTATAACAAACAAACCTTTGATGTACTCTCTTTAAACCATGAGTTGAATACTCAATAAAAACATCAAAGAAAACTTAACAAAATATCTCCAGATATAACCCTTAAGAACCAAAAAGAAGATCTGGAGAGATTCAATGAATGAATCGATGAATAACCTAGATTTGGGAGAAACCCAACTATTTATAGAAAACCAAAGCAATCCTAGTTGGGAAAGAAAACCAACTTCTTGTAGAAAACCAACTTCTTGCAGAACTCCAAAGTAATCCTGTTTTTGAAAGAAACCAACTTCTTAAAGAACTCTTGTTACAACCTTGGTTTTGATTCATGGAATTTGACAACAAAAGGTCCTAACAACTTCTTTTTGGGAGAAAAACACGCCAGAAGGTCCATCCTGAGGCTATAGAGCCAGTCTCACAGGACTTAAAGCACCTTCTTCAACAGTCAAGAGACCGGTATGACTGTTAGTTTTGACATAGTGTCACACACCAGCTGTGCGGAAGCCTTGTCAAGAGATAAGTAAGTGTGTGTGGTGCTAGTTAACTCTCTTCACTAGCCTGCCAATAAAGCTCAAAGTGTTTGCAAAGACAAGCAACCACAATATAAGTGAGTTTATGAGCCATTAGGTTAGAGACAAGCCACAAATTAGCAAGCAACACTAGAAAAGCTTTGCACAATGTAAAGGTGAAATAAACTTTTCATTAATCAAAAGAAGACATTACAATAGCTGAACAATGCACCAAAAGTGCTACAAGAGTTGCCTTACTATTGGTTAGGTTGGGGTACTTCAAAGGCACAAGTGGTTTGGTTCAACAGTTGGATACCCCCTCCTTAATATAGCATGTTAAGCCTTTTCCTAGCTAGCAAGAGGAAACATCCACTATATTTGAGAAGTCATAATAAATTTCTAAAAATTCTACAAAAAGAGAAAAATTACAAGACTTGGTCTCAAAACACCTTTAATACTAAAGTATTTACATAAAAATTTACGAGGCAAAAAGGCTACATTTGACCCTCCAAAATGTGCTTCAAAGTTGCTGCTGGACTGGCAAGGCTGTGTCTGGGCTGCGGCCTGCTGTGGCCTGGCACTGTTGCTGGGCTGCTGGCAAGGCTGTGGCCTTGCTGCTGCTGGCTGCTGCTGGTTGTTGGCTGCTGCCACTGCTGCTGGCTGTTGGCTGCTGCTGCTGCCACAGCTGCTGTTGGTTGTTGGCATGGGCTGCTTCATGGTATGCCGTGGGCTGTCTCGCACCATGCCTTGGGCCTTGGCTTGCACTTGCACCAACAACTTCTGGGGCATGTTTTTGGCTCTCCAAAAGGCCCAAATGAGTGTAGCATCAAGGTGTTAACCCTGGGATGGGTGCACCTTAACACATAGCCAGGGCAGACATAGTTAATCATCGAGAATGGATGTGTCTTCGCTAGTATCCTCATGTTGGCATTCATGGCAGCTTTCGATAAGATGTATGCTGACAGATAAGTAGGCCAGTTCTTGGCTTCTAATTGATCTTCTTTGAAATCTTTCATGAACTCAGCCAATATCTCATCCACTTTGTCTTCACTGAGGTTTTCTGCATCACTTAGAAGTCCTACATCTCATTCACCGGATACATACTGAAACAAAAACAACATGAAATGAGAATATTGAGTTTGGGTATTTCTTACAATGATTCAAATCTATGAAAAAAAAACAAAAACAAAAACAAAAACTATCTAGAATGCACTAGATGTCATAGTGTACAAAATCCCTCTACTTTTTGTCATAATTTAAAAATAAAAAATCCACATAATCAAAGGAATTATGTTTCCTTAAATTCTCCATCTGAAATCATTTTCCAAGAAAGCTCTGTTTGATTGTGTTTTTGTTTTCTTTGTTTATGATTTTATTTGGTTTTTCATTTTTCTAGAAAATCTAAAACAATGAAAAGTTCGAAAACACCCAAAGTTTTCATTTTTACACGAAAACAGTTTTCGAAAATTTGAAAACAACTTTACGGTATTTCCTAAACAGTGGATTGTTTAAAAAAATAAAAATAAAAAAATAATCGGCAAAAAAGTTAACCAAACAAGTCTTGCAATTGGTTCTTATTGTCTGAAAGCCAACAATTTACAAAAATTTTGCTGGTTTGGCTCAAGTTGTTAACTGTGCATTGATTTGGAAAAAAATTCAATACAATAATAATAAGAGTGTTGCTGTTTAAGATAAAAAATTAGACTCAATTTTCAAGTCTAGTGATGTGGCAATCAATTAGGATATTAAAGGCAATACTTTCTCTCATGTCTTCTCTAATCATCAACCAATCACACAGTACACATCATTGGTGAAAAATCTAGAAACCTCCTAGATGTTGATTTGTGATTATGTATCAATTTTAAGCAGAATATAACAATCCCAATCAAACAATAAAGAGAAAGAGACACAAAGATTTTACGTGGAAAAACCACAATTGGACACCTTCCAATTGTGATCAAAAAAACCACGGGCAATAGCCACAAGAACAATCCACTAAGAAGATATAAAGGAATTACACAGGTATCACTCTCAATTACCTAGCGAATTCACAACGCCTAATTGAACCAACCTCTATGTGCCTCTTCCAACCCCATCTTCAGCACAGAATTGTCTTTCTGATGAGCCACTCCGGATTCCCTCCAAAGCTTCAGGCTCGAATTCTTCAGAATTCACAACTGAAGAACAACTCTCTCTTTTGTGTATAACAAACAGACCTTTGATGTACTCTCTTTAAACCATGAGTTAAATACTCAATAAAACATCAAAGAAAATAACAAAATATCCTCAGATATAAACCTTTAAGAACCAAAAAGAAGATCTGGAGGACTTCAATCAATTACTTAGTTTTGGGAGAAAACCAAGTATTTATAGAGAACCAAAAGTAATCCAAGATTGGGAAGAAAACAAACTCCTTGAGAAATCCGGATTCTGAGGCTCGCTCGAGCGAAGCTTTCCTGGCTCGAGCGAGGAGAGTAATTTTTATGATTTCTACTAGTGCCTTGGCTCGAGCGACGGATCCTTGGCTCGAGCGAGGAATACACTATTTTAGGTTTTTGTATGGACGCAATCCTTGGCTCAAGCGAGAAAGTCTTAGCTCGAGCGAGCACTCCTTGGCTCGAGCGAGCAACGGCTGACATGCAATTTTGAATGCAAATTTGAATTTTGCTTCGGCTGCGAGTTGACCGGGCAGCTCGACCCCCGTAATAATCAGCGAAGTGGCAATCTTGAAAGCATTAACATCACAAACTTCTCTGCATGGCTCGATTCGGGTTGGATTCGCATCTAATAAACTCAAAGCCTCACTGAAATAAAAGTGCGAATAAAATTACAACTCAAAGGAGTTTTGTCAAATGGGGTTGCCAACAATAAAAGCCTAACAATTGGATTTAGAAAGTGGGCTTGTATATCATTTTCCTAATAATAATAATAATAATAATAATAATAAAATTAGACCACTATTATATCATTAGCTCTGGATTCATATCAGCTTACAATTATCATACTTGGTTTTATTTCTTATCAAAGTTTTGGCTACTTATAGTACAGTTTTAAAGATTGTAACCAAACTTTGGAAAAAGTTTTCTACGAATTTTCTAAAAACTGTAAATATTTTCTATAGAAACAAACAGAGCTTATAGTTTGACAGCTTCGATAATTTTGTACCTGTAGCTTCCCAGCAGTGGAGGAAACGTTAACGATCCTTTGTGAATCAAATAAAAGGAGGAGAGGAAGAAGAAGAAGAAGATATCGAAGACCTAACCCTGCTGAAGCTTTAAGAGCTTCAGTATCAACTGTGATCGTACCAATTGCTGCATTGTTCACCTGCAAATTCCAATTTTTATTTAGTTACCCAAAATCAGCAACGATAAATACAAATGACAAGTAATTTGATCCGATCAGAGTCTATGCCTCAAGAAATTTCCACATGATTTACTTCAAAAATGTCAAGAATCATAAATGGCTACAGAGCGCATGGACTACACAGAACAATTGCCATAAAGAGCCTGAACTAGGACTTTTCATACAAATTTGTGAAATCTGATTTTTATTTATTTATTTATTTAAGGACATTGGCAATACAATCAAGAAACACAGAGTTCAACCCAAAATGTAGAATTCTTCCTAAAGTGACTAATTTGATAGAGATGCTCCAAGCTGTAGCCAAAATACAAGTATAAAGTAATATATATATATATATATATGTATTGTTAATATAGCATGATGAATTGATAAGAGTTTAAAGATAGCAAGAATTGTGTCTTTGTCATACCAAGATATCAAGCCTTCCAAATTGGGTTTTGATGAAATCCGCAAGTGAAGCAATTGTAGATGGGTCCAACACATCAAGGTGATGAAAGACCACAAGATCAGAGAGACCATTCTCTTTGAGTTTTTCAAGAGCTTCAATACCCTTTTTCTCATCTCTTGCAGTTGGCACCACCATCACCCCATGTGAAGCTAACTGTCTGCATATTTCCAATCCCATCCCTCCGTTTGCTCCTGTCACAATTGCATACCTACAACACATATTTACATACACATTATACTAGCAGTGGATGCAAATGCGATGCGTTTGCAATTGTACATCTGAGCTTTTGGTCTGTTTAATGAATAAGGATTGAATTTAAAAACTGTTTAGCAATTATAGGATGTAAAGTTTTAACAGATACCAATTTTATGGGTATCTTGGGAAAACAAAAAAGCGTGACAAAACTTCTGAGTTGTGTGCTTTATTGCATGTAATTCTACCATATTTGAAACCTTAGTTTGCTGCATATAGAGAGAGATATGGTGGAAAGATTAAAAGCTGAAGTAGTTACAAGACGAGTTAACCGTTAGATTTTTCCTATTCACTCCTTGCAACTAGTGATGACATGAGTATTTGAATTAAAAATATATATATATTTGTGATTTTTTCGGAATACAAAAAAAGCATTACATAATTTTCATTTTTTAGCTCCCATCAACTTGAATGTTCACATTATAATATTATATAGATATACGTAAATTTGAGCTTTTAATTTTTAACAATTTATAAGAGAAAATAAGAAAATTAAAAATTGCACATACAACAATGAGACTCGAATTTGAACATCATTAAAGAGCACCCAATACAAAATTGGGCTTGAGCATGCCATAAAAAAAAATTAAAAAGGAAAGAAGGTAGATGATAGTAAAAATTCAAATATATGAAAGATACCAACCAATTGGGGCAGGGCCTATGACTCTTATATGTAAAGTCGGTTCAAATTTTAATGATATATTAGTAGTTAAATGTTTCACTCCCTATCCTCTTAAGGTTACTCTAGGGCTTCAGCCTAATAATTATATGATATATGTAAGATGAGGGACAACATGTATCTATTAGTCAGGATGAAACCTCAAGCACCTTTCACGAGCAATACATATGTATAATCTATATCAAGATTAAAGTTGAGAGAAATTTTAGTAAGAAGGAACTTTGAGAGATATATAATTGATAAAGCAGGTTCTTTGCGAATTTAAAAAAGGAAAAAAAGAAAAGAAAAGAAGAGTATGATAGTGATTAAAAAGAGAAGAAATGGAGAGTGGGTAATATGGAGTACCTCTTCATTGGAAGAAATGAGGTTAGGGTTTGCGTGTGCGTGTGTGAGAGAGAGAGAGAGAGATGGGTTTTCAGGCCAATTTCCCTTATTGGGGGCATTTTGAATGTTTTATTCCTACTTTAGGCTGTGTTTTTAACTTTATTCCTATAATAAGGTAAAACGGTTTTAGAAATACTCTATTTTTAGAAAACGGCTTTTGAAAAGCCGTGTTTCGGAATTAAAATAATAATAAAATTTGAATTTAGAAAACGACTTTAGAAAAGTCGGTTTTAATTAAGTTTTTAATTAATTTTAAATTAATTAAAAACGGTTTTGGTAAAACCGTTTTTACATTAATTTTTTTAATTTCTATTTTCAACATAAATATTTTTTGACCAAAAAATATTTTTAATAAAAACCGGTTTTAGAAAAGTCGTTTTTTGACCAAAAATATTTTTAATAAAAACCGGTTTTAGAAAAGCCGTTTTTACATTAATTTTTTTTAATTAATATTTTGAACATAAATATTTTTTGACCAAAAATATTTTTAATAAAAAACGGTGTTAGAAAAATTGTTTTAGAAAACGGTTTTGGTGAAACCGGTTTTACATTAATTTTTGATTTTTTTTTAATTTATATTTTCAACTTAAATATTTTTTACCAAAAAATATTTTTAATAAAAAGCGGTTTTAAAAAATTCATTTTTACATTAATTTTTTTAATTTATATTTTCAACATAAATATTTTTTGACCACAAATATTTTTAATAAAAAATGGTTTTAGAAATTTTTTTTTTAATTATTTTTTCTCATGTGAGAAGGTTGGACTTGGGAATCAAAAGATGAGTAAGAGAGCAGCAATTTCAATGCATTTAAAGATGGGTTTCTTTAGAAAATTACAGCACAAATAAAAATAAAAATTAAAACGTAATGCTTGCTTTGAGTTTTCTAAAACATTTTTTAGAAAATTCTATTTTCTTATTTTTCGTATTTTTTTGTTTTTGTTGAATTTTTAATATTTTAAGTTTTTAAACATACCTAGCATAAATACACTAAATACCAAAAATACAAACAAAAAAAATGAAAATTCATTACATTTTTCATATTTTTGTGTATTTATTAATTTTTGAAAATATATTTTTACAAATATTTTACTTTTTAAACACATCTAAGTAAAATGCATCTAAAAAAGTAAAAAAAAATGCTTAAAATTTTAAAAATATTCACTAAAAACAAAAAACTTAGTTTTCAAAAAACTTAATTCAGAAAACTGAAACCTAGGGCTTGTTTGGTTTGTATCTCAAGATATAATTTTTGAGAAATTTTTTTAAAATTTTTTGAAAAAAAAAAATTTCAAAATCACTTTTCAAAATTTCCAAAATTTCAAAGTGTTTACAAAACCCACCTAGAGTGGGAATAAATATTTTATGTTTTAAATATTTATTTATTTTTTTAATGTGCACTATATTTCGGGGCTTTCCCCATATTAAGCCAAATTATCATCTTAATTCCCAAACTAGGCCTAGTTTGGATGGAATTCTCAAACTAGGTTAAAGCGTTATTACAAAACACGCTTTCACTGTTTAGGGCCGAAAATTTGATGAACATTGAAAGCGCTATTAAAAATCACGCTTTTAATTAAGAAAGCGTGGTTGCAAACCACGCTTTTAACATAATTTTTTTTTAAATTAAGAAAGCGCTATTGGTAGTGTAGTTTTTTGTAAGAATGAGAACGTTATTTGTTATATTCAATGAATAATGGTTACATTATTGGGTGAATGTGTATTTCTTCTAAAATAAATTTTGTTAACATTTTTGTAATAAAACTTAATACATAATATAAGAAGTCACTAATTTACTAAATACTCATACATGCATGAAAACAACATAACTAAAGCCTGTCCACCAAGTCACATGACTTGACAATCCATCTGCATATACGAACAAAATAAGGGCATGCTCACTATAAGGTAAATTAGTAAATTCACTGATGCCATGTGACTTTCTGAATTGAGAATCCCACATATATCAATAAGAGATGAGTTGTCACTGTAATTAAAAAATCGAGCAAAAAAAACGAGAAAACCAAAGCCTGTGCACCAAGTCACGTGACTTGACAATCCATCTGCATATACCGACAAAATAAAGGCATGCTCACTGTAAGGTAAATTAGTGAATTCACTGTTGCCATGTGACTTTCTGAAATGAGAATCCCACATATATCAATAAGAGATGAGTTGTCACTGTAATAAAAAATCGAGCAAAAAATCGAGAAAACCAAAGCCTGTCCACCAAGTCACATGACTTGACAATCCATCTGCATATACAGACAAAATAAGGACATGCTCACTGTAAGGTAAATCAGTAAATTCACTGTTGCCATGTGAGTTTCTGAATTGAGAATCCTATATATATCAATAAGAGATGAGTTGTCACTATAATAAAAAAGGAAGCTTATGTAGGCAATGTGTGTTGTGTATACTTGTATAAATCTATGTGTAGTGCGCTCAGCATCTCCATTGGAGATGCCCCAAGGATCCTAATAATGAGCCAAGGCCAGTAGTATTGCCCCAACTAGGAATGGTGTAGGAATAGAACACCACAAATCCAATCCCACTCTACTTCATTGCTATTCCTACTTTTGTTCTACAATTTTGCCCTATATTCCCAATACATTTCCAAACACAAGATTATGTCTCAAGATTTCAATATTTCAAAATTCCACTACATCTTCTGGCTAAGAGTGTATTGAAAAAGAGGAAAAAATTGGCCAAGTGAAGATTACTAGTTTGGAACAAAATGAATACGAAGAAATTAAAGCAGAATTTCCTGCATAATTCTATAAATTGATGGCAAGAAGCAGTTAAATTGACTAAAAGAAATAGATACAAGCACAAACATACATACATACATATAGTTGGGTTTTGAGAGCATGTAATCATATAATTTGAAGAAATAAAAATTGGAGGAAAAAAAAATAAAAAAAGTAATGACCTTCTTTTGAGTTTGAGCTGCTTTTCTTAATACCTGAGTTTTGCACATAAAGATTCGATATCAATATACAAAAACTCCTCCATCTCTGTGTTTTTGTTTTTATCACAACTAGAGAGAGAGAGAGAGAGAGAGGTTTTGTTGGGCTAGGGTTTTTTAGGGAGCTGACGAGAGAAAGGGGTTTGCAACCAACGCAGGATTTATACAAAAAATTCCTGCGTTGTTGAATGAAAAGTTTACAACCCTCATTTCAAAATTTAAAATCTGAAATCTGAATCCCTAATTTCGAAATTTAAAATCCCAAATCTAAAATGAAAACCGTCATTTATGCGATACAAACCTGAATGTGGGTGTTTGATGAAGGTGTTCCTCGTTTTTGCCGGTGGTGTACTGTTTTGCCGGTGGTATTCCTCTTCGTCGTCGGCTGAGTGAGGGAGAAGAAAATCGGCTGAGTGAGGGAGAAGAAGATGGGTTGGATATCAAATACGGCTTTCGTAAGTTGAAAGGGAGAAGGGGGGCTGTTTTGTTTGTAATGAAACGGCTTTTCTAAAACCGTTTTTTATTAAAAATATTTTTGGTCAAAAAACAGCTTTTGTAAAACCGTTTTTAATTTAAAAAATTTTTTTGTCAAAAACCGGCTTTTCTAAAACCGTTTTTTATTAAAAATATTTTTGGTCAAAAAATATTTATGTTGAAAATAGAAATTAAAAAAAATCAATGTAAAAACGGTTTTACCAAAACCGTTTTTAATTAATTTAGAATTAATTAAAAACTTAATTAAAACCGGCTTTTCTAAAGCCGTTTTCTAAGTTCAACTTTTATTATTATTTTAATTCCGAAACACGGCTTTTCAAAAGCCGTTTTCTAAAAAACGGTATTTCTAAAACTGTTTTACCCTACTATGGGAATAAAGTTAAAAACACACCCTAAAGTGGGACTAAAATATTCAAAATGCCCCAATAAGGGAAATTGGCTGGGTTGTCATTCGGTTTTCAATCGGGAAAGGAATCTACTTTGGAAATTTGTGAGGGAAGTTAAGGAGGGTAAAGACAAACGAGAAACGACGTCGTAGTGCTCTAGAAAATGAACCCAAAGCACACCAAAAAAATAAAATAAAATAATAATAATAATAAAAAAGTAGAGTAGAGATATTGACGCAAAATATATGTGTAGAAATTTGTGTGATCCTAACATGGAAAAAGAATCATATACAGGGCTGTTTTGACGATATGTTAAAATATTAAAAAGTCACTACAAAAAAGTCTAACACTTATTTATATTTTTATATATTTCTTCGTAAAAAATTAAAAATTAAACTAAAATAATCAATTCTCAAAATAACCTATAGTTATTTGGTGTTTGTTTCTCTTGATTAGGAGAATTGAACTAAAAAATATAGGGTAAATTACACTTGCAGTTCTGTTAATCATATAGTTTAATTTTGATAATGTCTAAAATATTATGAGATAAATTGTAATTTTTTTAATATACATTTTTTACAATTATTTGACATAAAATATAAAAATAAAATTAGTAAGTTTGATATAGATTGCACCGATTTAAAAATAACTAAACTTATTGTGCATCTTTTGAATGCTTTAATTTAATATAAAAACAAATAAATAATTCAAATTCTTTCCATATCTTTTCATATTCATTTTCTTCCTTTGATTGATTTGAAGTGTTTCTTCACAAGAATGATGCAAGTCCAAATGGCTAATAAATTCAAATGGAAGAAAAATAAAAGGAAAAAGTAGCCTACCTAGAATACCTCGCTAGTTTTTTCTATGGCTATAAAAAAGCTTTGTGGAGAAAAGAAAAGACATGAAGTGAAGAAGAGAAAAATATGTTATATTGAAATATTCTCATATATTGTATTGTGTTTCATTGAGTTGTATTTTTTGTGAGAAAATTTGAGCAAAAAATTATAAAAAGGTTTTTACACCCTTCTTATTATTCTTGTAAAAGAGAATTTTTGTAAGTGATTTTTCAAGATAAAATCACTTGAGTTAGTGTGACTAGGCACTGGATTTAAAACTAGTCGGGTTATTTTTGTGAGTGATTTTTGGAATAAAATCACTTGGTTAGGTGTGACTAGGCACCGGATTCTAAACTAGTCGAAGTGATAGGATTTGGTCACTTGTTGTCAAGGTTCAGTAACACCCGTAAAGTTAGTGGTGTAATTACTATTTGAAGAATAGTGGAGAAATTCCTAAGGAGGATATTTGGGGAGTGGATGTAGGCAAGGCGTGCCGAACCACTATATATCGTTGTGTTTGATTTTCTTTCCCTATCTCTTTTACTTTTATATTGATTATTATTGTTCTGTTGTTTTATTTGTTGAAATTCAAATATTTTGATTACTATAATTAATATTATGAAATTATTTTTAATAACCCAATTCACCCTTTCTTGGGTTGCCTACTTAGGATAACAAGTTTAAATATATATCTATATATATTTTTGTATATCAGTTTGGTCCTTATAGTTCTAATTATATCAATTTTATCTTAATTTTTCATATTGTGCAAATTTAATCTAATTAATAATATCTTTTTAGAAATTAGGCTGGAATTGAAGGGGAAAATAGCCTACTAATTCTCTTCAAAATGATTGAATTTGAGGGGTTGATGCCCATTTTAAAAATGGACTATTTTTATCCTTAATTTTTGTTTAATTCTTAATTGATGCTATCAATTTGATTGAATATTTATAATTGAAAAAATAATTGTTTAGCGACTTGTTTGGTTGAGTTTTAAAAACTATTACCACTTTTTCTTTTCTTTTTTTTCAAAAAAACTACAATCTAGTTTGGTAAATATATATACTTATCATTTTCATACAATTTTCTCTTTTTGGGGAATTTTTTTTTTTTTGAAAATTTTGAAAATAATTTTTGATGTTTCCTTTTGTTAAACTAATTTTTAGTTTTTTAAAAGGGGAAAAAAAAAACAGATTTTAAAAAACTCAACAAAACAAGGTGAATATGACCATTGAATAAAATATTCCAGTAATATATGTAGCATTGTCCAAAATTGAAAAGTTTTAAAAAAGGGCATCTTGTTACCACCAGCAAACAAATTAAATAACAAATAAAGACAACTCCAAAAATTTGAAAATCTTTTTTTTTTTTTTGTTTTTTTGTTTGGGTGAATAAATTTGAAAATCTTTGCCCATTAGACCACACACAAGTCAATCATTTCAGTATTTAAGACTATATTGAGATAGTTCTCACTGTCTTGCCATGCTTTTTCATTTTGTTAAGCATGACTCGTCAAATTAAATATGGTCTATATGCAACATTACTGTTTTTTATTTTTAAATTTTATTTTTATTTTTATTTTTAAAATTTCATGTTGATTTCAATGTCCTATATATGTGTATAGATATAGGTATTATATTAAAGATGTAACCTCGTATGGCTCTCTATGAAATGGTTGAGATATCTGATAGAACCCGTTGCAACTTTCAAGTCATCCATAATTAACAATTTATGATTTGTTTCTTTTCAAAATTCAAATTGAAAAAAATTGACTAACTAGGATTGAGCAATGCTGTAATGGTTTCATCCCACTATTCAATCCAAGCTTAATTTACCAATCGGTCCGTCAGTTGGCAAGTAGATAGATTTAGGCAGATCAAAACAAGTTATGCAGTAAAATAAGTTAAACCAAACTCGCTCATTTAATGAACAAGTTTAAACAAGTTGAATTAAATTCGATACAGATTAAATAAATCAACCCAACCAACCCATCCACTTTGTTGAACTATTTTTTCTAATTGAGATGGTGGAGGAGGTGGTGATCATGATGGTTGCTGTGGACAATGTGGAGTACGTGGTGATGGAGTGGCTGCAATAGAGGTGGTGGTGGAGTAGGTACCTCATTAAATTATGTTCAACTCATTTAAACTCATTTATATCTTTTAATTGATGTAAGTGGACGGGTTCATAGCTTCAGACTGAGTTTGTTACCTCTAGTTTCAGGTCAGATTTCGGCTAAAAAATCAATCTCTTGAGCTTAACACCTTTTTCACATTTACAATTCATTTAGATTTCCTGCAAAGATAAATCTTTTTTAAGATTACACGCCAAAAAAAAAAAACTCAAGCTACTCCCACAGCATGATCAATAGTTCAGTCTCTCTTTTCTGTCTTTTTCCTAATCATCACAAAATACATTTAGGTTGAAATACCAAATTAAAGTATACTTAAAAAAAGGAGCATACATGAAACATCAATAAGTTTATGACAAAAGCTAAAAAAGAGAAAGCTTACATGATGTTGTTCATTACATCAATAAGCAGATTTATACAGAAGGACTTAATCAAAACTGCAGTGGCATTATTTTTCAACTTCTACGACCCTTCTCTCTCCAGTTCTGTGTTCTTTTACCCCATATTACTACTCTAGGCTTCAAAACTACAGTTACATCATGAATATTTGAATGGCTGCAGAACGTTGGGACGGTGTCTGTAGAAAAATATCACGCACGCACGCACGCACGCACACACACACACACAGAGAGAGAGAGAGAGAGAGAGAGAGATGATCAGAACTTTATTTCTCATGAACAAGAGGGCTGTAAACTGGATACCACATGTTGAGTTTGACATATTCCAACATCTCCTTCTGCATCCAAAATGAGAAAAGCCATAGATTATTAGCAACAGTGGCGGCTCCAAGAATCAATGATTAAGTTCTACAAATTCTATAAGGAAATTTTTTCACTCTTATCAATATCATATATAACATTTGTTTTCTATAAATTTTAGTGCGTTCATACTAATCTTTTTGTAAAAAAAAATGTAATTACAAAAATTTCTACAGTTCCTCTCAATGAATTTCCTTACTTTGGTTGGAGAAATTTGAAGGATATTTGGTGATGGTGGAGTGGACTCACTGAATTCGTTTTTGAACTTAGAGAAATCTAGTCATCTTTGGACTTGAACAAATATAGAGATGACCTAAAAAAATTTTAAAGGTATGATACTCTATGCTAAGTGCAATAAGGTCGGTCTTTTTTTTTTTTTTTTAATTTTAAAGTTAATAGGGTCAATATTATCCTTATATGATATATATATATATAATTTTTTTCAGTGATTTTTCAAATTTTAGTGGCATCAATTGACTCATACCAATGTATGTGGTGCGACCTATTGATGCAACAAACAAATGTATTTTATTTTATTTTATTTTTATTGGCACTGAGGTGTCCGGATCAAAGTCCGACACAAGCACTTAGCAAGGAGTTTTCTGCAAGTGCACCAAACCCCAAGGAATTGTTAGCACCTAAGAGGTTTCGGTGGTGCTATACGCACCAATTGGAATACTAATTAGTGTATCAACATAGTTATGACATTGTCATTTAAAAACTACAGCCCCACCCATTATACAAATTACAAAGACCTAAAGCCTCTAAAATTATGACACATCATCTGTTAGTACACTAAGTAGTATACCAATTGGTTCATATAGCATTATTCAAGAGGTTTCGATTCTTGAATCTTGGCGGGAGTACATTCCCAAAATCCAAGGCCTTGCCACCAAGCCAACATCTTGGGGTTTGCAACAAACAAATGTATTGGTGCAGCCAACAAACAAATGTATTGGTGCAGCCAACAAAGTAATCGGTGCAAATAGACAAAATAAATATTTAAAATATTTTTTTAAGCAAATTTTCAAAATTGGCAGATGGGGTCAATTAACCCCATACTCTATAGCCTAGCACCGTCCCTGATTAACAGTGAGAATAAATGAATAACTAACTTGCTTAGTTGAGTTGAGTTTAGTATTTCTGAATTGGTTCATTTTAAGGTTAAATGTGAGGTTGCTTTCATTGTCAAATATTAAAGCTTCTTTTTCTCGTCCAGATGTGCTTGTGCGTGTCATGTCATGGCTATTTTTATAAAAAAGAGATGCATTTTTCTTGTAAGAAAGTTGAGAACTATCCATACTTTTGACATCTGCCTGAGCTCTCTAGGTCCCACATCACAGCGTCCTTCTGCTAGTTCTTCAGCAACTGTTGCTCGAACAACAGCAGCTCCAACCTCTGCTGTTATATCTCGAATACTGCAATCATAAGTAGGTCATAGCAAAAACAAATTAGTAGAGGTAACTTTACCTTTATTTTACTGATTCATTCAAAGGGATGTCCCCAAATGGAGAAATATTTTCTTTGCAAATTTTACAAGACCTAGTTAGGGATATATTGATGAGTAGATCCAATCATCCGACCCATGAAATCAGAGGTCGGATTTGTTAATTATGGATACTTTAAATAAAGAGAAAAGAAAACTTGATTGTAGTATTAGCCATACAGTCAAAACAATTTGAAAAGGCTTTGAGGTTCACACACTCCACAAGGTCAGAGTCAGATCCAATATCAGTGGGTATGTAGTCTTTGCATAATGCAAACTAACTTGATTAGTGACTATTGATCATGCTTTAACAAGCTATATCCAATACCTATTGACAAGAGAACGACTTTCGTGCTGCTATTTGGTGTGCACACTTAAGGTAATAGGTTGAACCTTACCCACTAGAAGAAAATACAAGTATATGAGCTAGCTATGAAGCACCGACACATTAAAATAGGTGCAATAGCCGTGTTAGATATGTACGGGACAGGGACAGGAACATGGACATGGAGGGGACACATATGGGATATGCCACATGACGTGTCCATTTTTATAATATCTTTTTCAGGGGACACAACACGGACACGCAGGGTCTTAATTTAATTTTTTAAAGCTAATTTTGGGGGTAATATTATAATGCTTGGAAGTTAGAAACATGAGAGTTGAATTTTAAAATATAGATAAAGAATTCATATCAAACTATCGACAACGCAATACATATCTAACCACAAGTGTGAAATTGAGAAACTGGCTTCTAATGATCTTTGGAGCCTAATGCAAACATATATCTAGTCTCTAGATAATTAACGTCTAGTTTTTTATTTTTATTTTTATTTTTATTTTTATTTTTATTTTTATATATGTTAAATTAGTGTTGGTTTTCATGAATTTTAGTTGTTTGTGAATATAATATTTACATCCATAGAAAACAAAAATATATAAAATAATTATATTTTTTTGTCATATCCTCGCCGTGTGTGTCTGTGTTCTGATTTTTTTGAAATTGTCATGTCCTGTGTCTTTGTCCATATCTATATCCGTATCCGTATCCATATCCATATTTGCTTGTGAGCTAGTGTCAATTGATTTCCAAATATGTATGAAAAGGTGATCCGTGCTTCCTAGTGAGCTAGTTTCCAACTGACTTACAAATATATATGAAAATTTTAAATGTTCCAATGGAGCTAAGAACAACAATACCTTCTCGTAGGAGGATACAAAATACCACTTCTGAATTCCTTCGTCTGTAATATATGAAGCAATACAGAGAAAAACTATATTAGCAAAAGTGAGCTGATATTGGGTTCAACCCCATGCAAGTGTAAACCAATAATTACAGAATACAAGTCTGACAAGAGATGGATGCACCTCTAGCCAAAACACTATTTTATAGCACTCAAAAAGACTCTTTTAGACCCAACACACCAAACAAACATATGGTCTTACTTTATTCTTTACTTCACATGACTCACTTACAACACTATAGATATGGCAACACACACGATGACAGCAACAAGTGCCACCTCATTTCATGAGGCACAGTTAACAATCCAATAAGAATTGATGAGCACGGCACTAATCCATAAAAGGCTATGTTAGAGCAATGAACAAAGTGGTCAAATTATGTAATATATACCATTCAGAAGCTGCTTGCAACATTCCATCTGAAATCAATGAGCACGTTAGAGGAGTTCCCATCCTAATCCTGAATCAAGTCAAAAAGGTTTACGATAGTAGTCATAAAAAACTAAGCACAATATATCAGAGACATGAACATTTGAACATTAGCACTAACCCAGGAAACAGATCCATGTTATTTGCTTGATTTACACGACCCATTTCCATTCAGAGTACACATTGACGAAGACAGGTATATAGAAACTACAGAACTGTTGGTTGCATTGGCTACATAATGAGAGCAGAGTGAGACCAATTAATTTATTGATACTGTGCAAAAACACTCCTCAACAATTAGCACCAATATAAAGAAACCATACCAAGGTCAACATTTTTGAAAGGGCTCCTGCTTGCAAAAACTATATTTTCTCCAGCATGATTGAAAGTATCGACAGTAGTGCATTCTGATGTTCCAGTTAACATGGAACGACAATGTTCAATAGAGAAATAGAGCATTCCACAAATAAAATACAGATAATTTAGAAGGCTTGAAAGACGAACCATTCATCGTCGGATTTGACATTGCAAAAATGGCAGGTTTAGGGGAATCTGACTCTCGCATGGCCTTAAGCACCTGATTTATCAAAGAAGACAAACACTTTACCAAGCTCAAAAAGAGGATACGCTCCGCCATTGTTGTGCTTAGTGCCCTGCAGCTAGACACTAAGTGGAGAATGGTTTTTCAAACATAGCCAGCCAAAGTTACTTATCAAGTAATAGATATTTCAGAATGAGATACAGTAATGGTATTTAATTATGAAAAAAGCCAAAATTGTGCATGAAAGGATTAGTAAATTGAGGAAAAAAACACCCACAAAAGTAGAGTAAACAAAGTATCCTTAAACACAAGAGGATAATTAAAAAAGAACGAGGGTTGATGCAGTAACAAAGAATGTAATTGCCATGGATTTAACTGAGGTATTGTTCTATAGAGAGCATTTTGGGAAAATATTCATGTAGTCAATTCCAAGAGGTTGAAATTAGGTCTCTGTTGAGTTGAGCCAAGTGGATTTAACTAATAATGATGACAGCAAATGACATCTTGATGAGGTATGCTCCTCTATCCTAATAATAAATAATTGTAAGTTTTTAGTAAGGATTGGGTTATTTAGCGGAAGTTGGGAAAAAGTAAAATGATAATAGGGTTAATGAAGACCATCTCTAAAAGGTATTGCCTACATCTAGGAAACAAGAACAAACAAACTTGCAAAGCAACATGCCTTTCCAAATAAAACTAAGCCAACTTCACTGGTTCATTATGCTTCATTTGAAAGTAATGAAGGACAAAGCAAACTTAAGGGGCAGCCCACCTGCTCATTGAAGACACCGCCAACTCCAGACAAACCAAGAAGTACATGAGGCTTGACTTTTTTAACCTAAGCAGAATCCATTCCCCACAATTAGTTTTTCTAAATTATGAAAGCATACACAACGTTCTGAAAGATAACAGCAAACATCCATGAGCCAATTGCACGTACCCAAGAAGCAAGCTAAACAACCGAAGGTTTCTTTTCCACACAATATCAATCTGTATCAGCCTTGCATCAACATAGGCTGCCACAAAACACTCCAGTAAGATTTACCACTTTAACGAGATTTGCTCCCATCCTAAGTCCCAAACCCTCGATCTCCCCAGGGGCTTTAGCAAATGGTGCAGCTGCTGGATCAACACCCTCACTTTCCATTGCAATGAGACCCTGCATTTAAACCAGTACTTCTCAAAAAAAAGATGAACCAAAAGTCAAATGGATGATTCCCTGAAAATGTAAATGAAACAATAAAGTTTAGATTGCCATATTATGTTTTTCTTCTCATTCCAATGCAGATTCATTCCCACAATTCATTCAGTTACATGCAGATAAGTAACTGATTATCATTACTTTGAAAAAAAGGTGAAATTCAGTTGATAACACTAAAAAAAAAAAAAAATTTAAATCTCCTTTACAAATATGTTCAAAAATATGTTCTCCACATTTTATTACAAGATAAATACCCAGTAACGCATAATAAAGGCTAATACGGTAATTGACATTAAGAACAAAAAAGTTGGAGAGCAAGTAATATCTATAGAACCACACATCTTTATCAAGTAGAAAAAAACAGAGGATTTGCTTCAGCTCCTGCCATTCTTGAAACAGCCTGTGCAGCCATGTTAAAAACACCAAGCCCTGCACTGAAAGACAGAAAAGAATAAGAAGACGCAACTCACAGCTGATATTACCAAACACCCTAAACAATAAAGAAGTAAGTAACACTTAAAACCAGGACTACAGCCATTACAGTTGAACTTCATCAGTACCTTCCAGCTCCAACTACAACTATCTTTTGGTTCACAAAGTCAGTCAATGGTCGATCTTGTGCCCTTACAGTTCCAAGCAGTCCTGCCAGTGCAACACCAGCAGTTCCCTATACAACATGATGATAAGCGACAAAAATGTCATTATAATAGTCACCCTTAACAATCTTAAAGTACATTGCCTAATTATATTCTTTACTATTTCCATGGAGAATAGCAGAATACAACACCAAGTATTCACCTGCATGTCATTATTGAACATGCAGAACCTTTTTTTGATACCGTTGCAGTCTTTCAAAAGCCCACTTCATTTGAAAATCCTCAAACTGATAATATTCGCCAAACATCAAGTAATCAGTATGATATTGGTTACACATCAAACAAGATGTCATATTTCTGAAAGAACTAAACCTGCACAATAGCCTTGGGCCAACAGGAGTGAATTGCCTCCACAAATTCATCAACAATTGATAGATACTCCTCTCCTTCCAACCAAGGTTGCCGAAGTCCCAAATCTGTTTTGTCGGAAAAAATGGGTTTACAAGCAGTTATGCAGTCTACTTACTCTGCTTAAAGACTAGAAAATATGGAGAATGAAATAGAGTATATTCAGCATAAATGAATGTCAAGAATGGATAAGCATGAATGAACTTCAATGTTTAAAATTGTTGGAAGTCCAACCTAAGGTGTTAGTAATGAAATTTAACAAGGGAAATCCTACTTCATACAAGTAAATAGTCACTATTTTCAAATCTGAGAGGTTCATGATGTCTTCTTACACAATGAGGAAATTATGAAAATAATTGACAAGAAACAATTGTAAACAAGAAAAGATTAGACTTGAAACCTTCGTGATGACGGAATTTAAATGGAAATCAATGTTTTTCAAGTTTTTAGATCCACTCAATCTAAATACACCTAAAACATATAAAATTTATGCAAAAAATCATTTAAAAAATCACTAAATATTAACAAATATACAAATTTAATATATTTTCGTATATATTTCGTATTTATTAAATTTTTAAAATTTTTTTTAATTTTTTTTAAAATTTTAAGTATATGTAAATTAGATGCATCTGAAAAATAAAAAAATAAAACAGATTAGCCAATATATTAAAAAAATACGAATTAAAAATTTTAAAACTTTTTTTGAAAACTCCAAAATCAAACAAAATTTTAAAAATTATTTACTCATTCCATAATGGTCCTCCAAATTTAAATTTAACATATTTTTTTATTATTTTCAAAAATATTTTTTATTAATTGAAAATACAAATTTATTTTATTTTAAATTTTTATATGAATTTACAAATAACTTGCTCATCCAAAAAAATTCGATTAACATGAAAATATTATGTACTGCATACTTCAGCGATCCCTCATTCAAAAAAAATTTGAAATTAGCAATGCTGGATATCTTTACTATCAATTAGATTGTTTGATTAAGTTTTTTAAAATCTGTAAAAGTAAAAAAATAAAAATGAAAAACATTTATTGTTTTTCATATGATTTTTTGTTTTTAAAATCTGAAAATGTTTTTAAAATTAGTTTATGTTTTGATACCTGGCAATTTGAGTGCTTGTAAAATTGCGGTGGGAATCTCCACAATAGAGCTTATCACTCATCAATGAACATCCAAATCAGGTATGCGAGCTAAGTGGGGCCAATATTTGCCTTTCCCCTTTTCACACTTCCCTGTTAGTCTGGGACATCTCCAGACCGACAATCTCTTAAGTAAGGGAGGCAGCCTTTGCACTGGTAAAGATTTGAGCCTAGGGCAACCAACGATTACAAGTTCTTCAAGAGAGGCGAGGTTTTGAAACAACTTTGAAGATAGCTTCTCCAGATTTCGAAAATCCCTGATCCAAAGATTGATCAGAGAGGTGGGCAGCAATTTCCCATCTATTGGAAAGCTGGACCTCGCTGCACCTTCTTCTTCTTCTTCTTCTTCTTCTTCTTCTTCTTCATCCTCTGCCACACTAATTGGGCTTGAAATCCAGAGTTTTGTAAGAGAGGATAAACTGAGCAAACCAATCTTCTTGAAGTTGTTGTTCCAATGTTGAATATTCATATCCAGCGATTGAAGAGAAGTGAGGTAGTTGATGCTCTGCAATTTGTGTGGTAGGGCCTTCAGTTTTTTGCATCCTGCGATATCCAAAAATGCCAGATTTGTTGCAGAGTGGAACCATCCTTCCGGAATGTACTCCAAATTCTTACACCGACTCAAGGACAATCGACTGAGATTCCTGAGATTATTATTATTATTAGGAAGGGCATCTGGCAAGTATTTGAGCCTATCACAATATTGGATCGAAACAGACTCAAGAGATGGACAGTTAATTTCCCTCCCCTCCTCTACAAGTAGCAGTGCCTCCAACTTTTTACACCACCGAATCATAAGCTCTTTGAGTGTGGGTGGCAGCCCCCCACCTCTGCACGATATCAAGCATGTGAGGGATGGACAATCACCAACATCTAACACTTGAAGATTAATGTCATTAATCTGTGTTAAACACCCGAATAAGGATTGCAGAGCCTCACAATCATATATCCTGAGTGTTTTCAGCATGCACGGAAAACCTGTCTCTGGAAAAGAGCCGAGACTCGGACACTTATAGACAAACAACTCTCCAAGAAAAGTGAAGTTATATAGCAGCCGTGGCAGTTTCTCCAGCTTTTCACAATTGTCTATTGTTAGATGCTCAAGCCTCCTCACTATGCTAGGGAGTCCCTCTTCTTGCTGCTGCTGCTGCTCATGTTGCCCTTTGTTGTCTTCATCCTCATCTTCTTCAAACAATGAAACAAGCTGGGGGCAGCCTGTAATTTTCAAACGTTGGAATGCAGGGAGACTGTGTTGCACTCTCTCCTCATTCTTCCACAGTGTCTTGAGTTCTTCACAGCTTGTGATCTCCAATGCTTCGAGTTCCATCAGCCCATGAGTGACCCATTTCGGCAAGAGCTCGAGTTTCTTAATCATCCCAATGCTCAAGGAAGTTATTGAACTTGGATGCTTAGACTTTGCATTTGCCGATATCACTTCATCATCAACCATACTCCTCATCTCAAGGACCGCTTGAAGGCTTGTTAGAGGAACATCATTCATAGCTATCGAGGTGAGTGACGGGAGGCTAATGCTAGAACCTTCAACTAGGAATTGCGGGCACTTTGAAATCTTTAGATTATTCAAACAAGGTAGATCCTTGGGCATCATTCCGCAGAGTTTGGGGCAGTTCCTAATTTCTAGTTTATTCAAACTAGGAAGATCCTTGGGCATCATTCCGCAGAGTTTGCGGCAGTCCCTAATCTCTAGATTATTCAAACAAGGTAGATCACTTGGCAACATTCCAACAAGTTTACGACAATTTTTTATGGAGAGCTCACTAACATGAATAAATGGTTGAACTTCCTTATCATCTTCAAAAGTATACCAATACTCCCATTCCGGCATATCCTCAAAGCTTAGAGTCTCCAGTAATTGAAAAGGTTTGGCACCACCCTGCCCATAAAACTCATGACGGACATGCTTTAGTACACTCATTCCTTTGATGTAAAGCTTTTTGAGGGAGGGTAGTTGTCCGAGTGGTGGCAAGGATGCACAATTTCCACAATTATCTAAATGTAGGCCAGCCATATTGGAGAACAGAGGATCTCCTATCCAAGTTGGAAATCCTGTACCAAGGTAGCGTTTGATATAGAGCTCTTTTAAATTCTTGTGAGGTTGTAGCATGTCAAGCACTTCTGTTTCAACTCTTCCATCTCGTGAATCATCTGAGTTAACACTCCATTCCATTGATAACACATCTAAAGCTTTCTTATCATTTAAATTCGCCTCCCTTGCAGCTAATGGAACCATCACGTTTTGTAACCCAGATAGGCAAAGCTTCCCCCGAAGATAAATTAAGTTCCCCAACTCTCTTAACTGATGCCCATTGTTTTTAGTAACAATGAAATTGGATAGTGTTTGAAGACTAACCAAGTTACCTATTCCCAATGGCATTTCTTTTAAGGAATGTGCATTTGTCGTATCGAGATGACGTAGGTCAATTAGGCTTCCCAAGTCTGTTGGCAACTTTTTCAAGTTTGTACATTCTCTTAACATCAATGTTTGTAGATTGTAAAGAGAGCCTAGTGATTCAGGTAATTCTTTAATGGAGGTGTGGGATAGGTTAAGATACCGTAGATGTTTCAAATCTCCAACAAAATTTGGAACTTCTGTGATGCGATAGCTACTCATATTGAGCACCCTCAAGCGTCTTAGCTTCGGCAATAGATTAAGGGGAACATTGCTTGCCAAATAACAATTCAGACCATATGGTGAGTTAAATGGTAAGAAGGTTCGCAAACGCATTGCTTTGTAGAAAATCTCAAATTTTTTCATACCCTCATATTTCTCCCGCATATAAGATGAATGTCGAGCTTTATTTATATTCTTGCACTGCTCCGGATATTTCAATATATCCTCCAGTCTAAAACAAGTTTCTCTTGCAACTACTTGAGCCAAATCATTGATGAGGTCGTGCATCACAAATTTAAAGCTTTTACCGGTACTTGATGGTTGGAAAAAAGACCTTGACAGCAATTCCCGAAAGTACTCACCTCCTACATCTTCCATTTGCTTATCTCTTTGTTGCTGAATGAAGCCCTCCGCCATCCACAACAAGACTAGTTCCTCTTCCTCAAATTCATAGTCGTTGGGTATTATTGAGCAGTATGCAAAGCACTGCTTCAAATGCGAAGGGAGATCATGATAGCTTAATCTCAATGCAGGAAGGATGTCACTTTTTGTGTGTGGTAAATCCCATATTTTACTACGCAATACATTTATCCATTCCTCATCTCGTACTTTGCTACGTAAAAGGCCACCGAGTGTCCTAGCAGCCAGAGGCAAACCTTTACATTTCTCCACAATTTCCTTACCAATTGATACCAATTTTGGATTTGCATCAATACATGTATTTGCAAAGGCATGTTGTGCAAACAATGACCAACAATCCTCCTTTGAAAGGATATTAACTTCATGAAGTTGAACAGTTGTCATCATTCCTGCAACTTCTCTGTCACGTGTAGTCACCACGACTTTACTCCCTTGGGCTCCATCATTGAAAGGTTTCTTCAAAACATTCCAGTCACTGTATTTTTTGTTCCAGACATCGTCTAAAACAATTAAGAACTTCTTTCCAGCCAAAGCCTGCTTTAGTTGAACTTGGACTTGATCCAAGTTATTAAAACTAAAAGTCTGGTTAGTTACTGACTCAAGAATTGCTTTTGTTATTCTCATAATGTTGAACTCATCTGACACACAGACCCAGGCTTTCAGATTGAAATGCTTCTGCACAGTTTCATCGTTGTATACCATCTGAGCAAGGGTGGTCTTGCCAATCCCACCCATACCCACAATGGGAATTACACCAATGTTGTTATCACTTGATTCACCCCCCCTTACGAGCAACTCAATTATCTTTCTTTGATCATGTTCTCGGCCATAAATGCGAGGTTCATCAAATAAAGATGTAGAGTCTGGTCTTTGCCAAGTCTTAGTCGCAGGTGTAGGGGTGGTTCCAACAATCTTAACCAAATTAAGTTTCGAACATTGTTCAAGACTATTGTGCAATCTGGTATTGATCTCCTCAATCTTGGACTTCATTTTGAAATTAAACACAACATCTCTTGGCTTGAAATTAAGGATGGGATTCCATACCTTGCTGGAACTAGCTTGGGGCGGCTTTGCCTTGAGCTTGTGTCGCAAAGCTTCGGTGGCGAACTCATCCACTAAATCATCCAAATCATATGCCAGATCCTGGAGATCATCGAGCCACAGGTTCACGGCTTGAACTGTCATTTGCTTCTCCTCCGCGTCAATCAGAAGAGCTTCAATTTGGCGCAGCATATTGGTCCAATTGGTCAGCTGGGTATCAATACCTTCAAAGGTGGGTAATTTCGAGGAGGCAAAAGAGGTCATCTTCCCAAACAACAAATTGACGAAGCCAGAGACAAAGATCCCTTCTATAGGCATTGTTTCCGATTACAGAAGGAAAAGAAAAAAAACCAACAGATCAGAAGCAAAGCAAAGATGTTTACTTTTTTTCAAGTGAAAAAAGCTTCAGCAGTCTGAAAAAATGGCCATATTTTTGTGAGGAGAAGAAATTATTGAGCTGCGAAGAAGTCAAAAGTGACCTGTCCCTCTGCGAAAACAACATATAAATTAAAAATAAAAAAGTCAAAAGTGACCTGTCCCTCTGCGAAAACAACATATAAATTAAAAATAAAAATAAAATACTCAAAATAAAAGAACCCAAATATTATATTAATATTATTGTTAGTTAAAAGAACCCAAATATTATGGCATTGTTTGGTTTGTATTTGAGAAACATATTTTGAGATAAAAAGTATAAAAATTAGATTGGTTTGATTTTTTTTCAAAAGATGTTTTGAAAAATTATTTTGAGAGAGAGTTTTAAAAAAAGTGATTGATTTGATGTGTATGAGAAAGAGATTTATTTAGAAAATTTATAAACCAAATAAGTTTTGAAAAAATTTATTTAGTTTGATTACTTTTAAAAACTTATTTGCAAAAAATTTTTTCTAAAATTTTTTCAGAAACACAAACCAAACAATATTGTTGAGTGCTGAGAATAAAGTCAAAAATGGCTTCTTTTATTGCCTCCCGGTCCCTCTGCGAAAACAATACATAAAGGGCCTGGCTTTGGTCCAGTCGTTAATTAGATTGGATGGTACTGTTAGGCCCGTGAGAGCTCACCACGGGTCCCGTTTTGAAAATCTGAACCGTTCAATGTGTAGAAATCGTCGAGTAATATAAGCCTATGAAAAATCACATTGATTGGATATCGATAGCTATGTGATCAAATTAGTTTTGTATAAAAAATAGACAGTGAATAAATTAACGGTTGATAAAAAACTGTTTTGATCACATAGCTATCGATATCCGATCAACGTGATTTTTTACAAGCATGTAGTACTCGACGAGTTCTACACATTGAACGGTTCATATTTTCAAAACGGGACCCATGGTGGACCCCCACGGGCCCAACAGCACCGTCCAGCCCGATTAAAGACTGGACCAAAGCCAGAGCCTATATAAATTAAAAAAATAAAAGTCCATAGGTAGAACCCAATTATTTTTTTAATATATTTTTAAATGAGTTTATATTTCTATCGTGATTTTTCTTAGTTGGTAGAGAGTGGCCTTAGAAGTTTTTTAATCTTTACCCAATAATATGGGGTTTTTGTTAATACATTTTTAATTTTGTTTGAATTTAAAATGAAAAAATATTATGAGTAAAATAAAAGAGGGATAAAGTAAAATTTAAAATCAATTATAAAGAGTATCAGTGTAATATATTCATTATATTATTGAATTTTATAATTTTTTTTTATTTTGATTTTTCTAATTTTACAGTTAATTTTTTTTGTTTTAATTGTTAACAACATTTGATGGAGGGATCATCTTGTAACAAAATTTAAAATGTAAGGACCAAAATGTTTAAATTAAAATTACGATAACTAAAATGACATTTTACTTAAATTACAGAGACCAATTGTTTAATTTACGGTTTAATTAAAAAAAATTCTCAATTTTGTAAGAGATAATTGGACAAATATTCTAACATGAATAATGTAAAGTGGTACTCTAAAAACACTAAATAATAGAAAATTTAAAATACAAAACGAATGGTTTAGATTATTATAATGAAACTCGTAACGAACTCTATGAGTTCGAACAATACTCTTTAATACAGATTGATGACTAAAATTTTTTATTTTTTATTATTTTTTGTGAAGATTTGTCTGACAATCATAAAAAATAAAAAATAAAATTCTTTTTCACAATAGAATTGACTTGATTTTGTTGTTTGTTTTATTTCCTTGTCTTTAGTTGCAAGTTGATAGCTTGCCAACCGGTAGCCTTGAATATTCCCTGGAATCAATAAGGGGAAAGTGGTAATGTTTAGTGGGTAAAATTAACTTAAATTGATAGTTTTTGTATTTTGTCTCATATATCATTTTGATTCATATATTTTTAATTGATTTGATTTTAAATTTTGTATTAATTCGATTCAATTAATAACGCCAATTAGTGTTTTTGAAGTAAAATTGTTAATCATATGATTCAGATTGATTCACTTAGTTAAGAAAATTTATAATTTTATTTTTAAAAGCGTAATTCATACTACTCATGTGTGCACTTTTCATAATTTAAAAAATAAATAAATAAAAGAGTTAATGATTGCATTCAATTAGGTTAAATTGAGATAGTAAAAAATTTAAGATCGAAGTTAAATTAATTAAAATTATAAAGATCGTAATGACACCAAAACTATAAAAACTAGTGGTTAAAATTTGCACATGTTTATTTTCTTATTGTAATGAGTAATGGGACTTAAGAGATTTGATTTGGTTTGGTTTGATTTGATTAGTTTCGTATTAATCTTTGTGGAAAAAAGTGTCAAAATTCACAAATTTTTATCAATTGATTTTGTATTTTCAAAATAAGAAAGTGAAAATGTTTACGAATTTTTTATTGGAAGGATCTTTGAATTTCACGATAAAAAAGGATTATTCCCCAAAGTAATGATCAAAAACAGTTTATTAAACAAAATTTTCATATCAACTTCCATTTTTTTTTTTTTTTTGCCAAACGAAAATGTAAAATGGTCCAATCATTTAACAAGATCTTTAATCAGGAACAGATTCAGAATTTAAACTTTAGAGAATAAAAATATATGTAACTTTTCTTTAAAAATAAGTATTGTAAAATTTTAAATTTTAATTTATACCAACACTAAAAAATGAATAATAATAGTATTAATTGAATATTCTTTATCAACATAATTGAAAACAAAAATATAATCAGACATATTTTTTTGGTTTACGTTAACTTAACAAAAATCTTAACTATTATTATGTCTACTCCTCTATTAAAGTTAATTATCTGAAAACATAAGTTTTTTTTTTCGAACTTGAGAATTTGCTAGTGAAATGTACAGAAATGACTGAGAAACTGCAAAGAAATGTTATGAGCCACATATAAAATAGACACCATTGCTATGATTTCCAAGAGAGAGACTTGCTTAATGTTTTTTTTCCCCTACCTTTTATTATTATTTTTATTTATCACCACTTTCTTCTTCTCGTGCACCATTATAATTCACTTCCACCTTATTTTCACATTCCATATTGGTGTTATGCTTGTGAACATCAAAAAGCATAAGAAAAAAAGGGTTAATTACAAAAATAATTCCAAAATTTCACGCGTTTTTCATTTTAAACCTCAATGTTTCAATTTTAACAAATTAAACCCTGGAGTTTTATCCGTATTTCAACATGCTCTTTTTGTCCATCTCCGTCTGTGTAAGATAATGGAGAATCGTTTTCGAATTTAAAATGAAAAATACTAGGATTTAAAGTGAAAAATGCGTGAAATCTTAGAATTTTTTTTGTAATTAATCCTAATATTTGGTTGTGTTTGGTTTAGTTTTGGAATTATGATTTGAGTGTCGAGTTATGATTTGAGTGTGGAATTGTGAGTTGAGTTTTAAAAAAAGAAAAATTTGTTTGGGTATGAGTTTTGAAAAGAGTTTTAAAAAGTGTTTTGAAATGAGTTTTAGAATTTTGAATTTTGAAAAGAGTTTTGAATTGTATTTTAAGTTTTTGAATTTTGAGTTGTATTTTAAATTTTATGGATCTATTTTTTCAATATTGGAAAATGTTTAAGAATTTTTTTTATTTTAAATATATAACTTTTATTTAGATATTTTAAATATTTTATTTTATAAATATTTTAATTTTTTTTAAATTTTAATATTTTAAACTTTTTTAATTTTAATATTTCAAATCGTAACCAAACACATAACTCAAATCTCAATTCAAAAATTATTTTCAAAACTCATAACTAAAACTTGAAACTCCACACTATTTTCAAAACTCTACACTCAAATCGTAACTAAACACATAACAAAAATTAAAATATTTAAAAATATTTTTATAAAATAAAAATATATTTAAAATAAAAATTATATATTTAAAATAAAAAATATTTTTTTAATATTTAAAAAATACAGCACAAAAATGCATGAAATATAGCGGATTAGGTCTACCCGGTCATTTGGCCGAACATTCTCCCGAACGTCTGGCCGGTTGACTGGAACAGTGCAAATTTTTTTTTTTTTTTTTTTACAATTGCAACCTATTATTTTAAAAAAAAATTATATTTGTTTTAGATATTTTTTTAATATAAAAATTATTTTTTTTAGATTTTTAATAAAAATAATTTAACAATCTCATCACTAACCACCTTCAATACCATATCATTAAAACAAGGGTAAATTATACAAATAGTCCATGTAGTTTACATGATGTGTCAATTTGGTCCATATTGTTTTAATTTATTTGATTTTGCCTCTTAATTTAACGGATTGTGTTATTTTAGTCCAATAAATAACGGTTGTTAAGTTTGGTAGATAGAAAGTCAAACTGTGTCAATTTGGTCCCTGTAGTTTACATAATGTGTCAATTTGGTCCCTGTCAAAATCGAGCAAATTAAAATAACAAGGACCAAATTGACACATGGTGAAAACTACAGGGACCAAATTGACACATTGTGTAGACTTTTCGTCCACCAATTTAACAACTGTTATTTTATTGGACTAAAATAACACAATTTTGTTTAATTGAGAGGCAAAATCGAGTAAATTGAAACAATAAGGACCAAATTGACACAACAAGGACCAAATTGACACATCGTATAAACTACGTTTACACAGACCATTCGCATAATTTATCCTTAAAACAAACTCACTTTCACTTAATCTCCTCACTAACAATCCACACATTAACAATTCACTCACTAACAATACCATCCAACTTAATTCGCCAAATAAACGTGGTCAAAACTATGTTCAAAGCTCATAACCAAACAAATTTTCTCTTTTCAAAACTCATAACTCAAAACACGACTCCATATTGAAATCATGATCCTAAAAATAATTTTAAAAAACAAAATAAAATAAAATATTTTTTAAAATAGAATTTTGAAAAGAGTTTGGTTTTGAGTTTTGAAAAAAATTTTGAATTTACTTTTGAATTGTGTGTTTGGTTATGAGTTTTGAAAATAATTTTTGAATTTAGTTTTGAGTAATTGTGTGTTTGATTACGAATTTTGAAAATTTAATGTTGGAATCATGATTCCAAAAGTTAGTCAAACGGAGCCTTCAATTTTGTGTGTGTGTGTATGTATAACTTGTATATCTTATGGTATATGTATGTGTGCGCTTGTATATATGATGATATTTTTTTTATTCAAATTTTCACTGATAGTCCCTCTATCCCATTTTAATGGTCCATTATTACATTTTTTGTTGTCCCAAAATGTAAGTCCACTTTGAAAAGTCAAAAATTTAAATTCAAAAAAATTCAAAATTATCCCTTGTAATTATAAATATATTTAAATATGAAAATAGAAGGGTACTTTTGAAATTAATTATTTAAAATTTGAATTCAAAGTGTAATGAATTTTCAAAAAGAGACTATCAATATTGGACGGAGGGAGTAAAATTTTGATTTCTTCTATAATTTTAATGAGTAAAAATAACATTAATCTATTAAAGCACTAACAAGTGTCTCTTACATTTTAGGTAGCCTTAATCCATTAAAACACTAATAAGTGTCTCTTATATTTCAGGTAGCTTTTCTTACATAGTCATCAAAATTATGGACAAAATCAAAATTTTATCATTAGAAGAGTCAAAACTTGAATAAAAAAATTACACCATATATACAAGCACATATGTACATATATAATAAGATATGTAAGTTATATATATGCACAAAAATAATAATAAATATTAGGGTTAATTACAACAAAAAATAAAAATAAAAAACTAAAATTTAGCGTTTTTCTTTGAACCCCAAAATTATTCTCTGTTACTTTATACAAACGGAGATTGATGGAGGAGGAGGCACATTGAAATACGAATAAAACTCCAGAGTTTAATTTGTTAAAATTAAAACACTGGGATTTAAAGTAAAAAACGTGTGAAACTTTGAAATTTTTTTTTTAATCAACCAAAAAAAATAATAATACAAAAAAAGAGAGAGAAAAGGACAAAAATAAAGAAGAAGAAAATGAGTTTAAACACAATAATGACAAAAATAGAGAAGAAGAAAGTAGTGTGAACATAGTAATAGGGGTCAGAAAGTAGTCATAAAAGCATTTACTAAAAAATAAAAAAGTAGAGAAAAAAATATGCAAGTCGCTTTCTTTGAAATCACAACAATGATAAGGTTTAATTTATCAAAATTGAAACACTGAAGTTTAAAGTGAAAAACGAGTGAAACCGTAAAGTTTTTTTTTTTTTTTTTTTGTAATTAACCAAAAAAAAATCATATACAAATATTTTTCTTGAAAAAATTCAAAAAGATATATATATATAATCAGTACTCTTTTATGAAATCACTTCTTTCAAATAAATCTTATTTTTAAGAGGATTAAATAAATCTCAAAGGATCAATTTTAAAAATTATGAGAAAGATCAAAGAGAAAAAAATTATTAAGCACGCCCAATTAAAATTTTTAATTTTAATCCCTATTATATCCTAATAAGGACAATATATATTAAACCCTAAAATTAAATATTATTTTTTACACTCTAATCACATATACATATTCTTCATCTTCTTCTCTAAGTTCCAATTGTTTTCTCTTCTTCTTCTTCTTCTTCTTCTTCTTCTTCTTCTTCACTACAAAACTCCAAACCACCCCACCAAAACTCACCATTATCATTATCATTGTTTCTTATCCTTGCGAATAAAAAAAAAAAATTGAACAAAATCAAACAATGGATGAGAATAATAATAAAAATCATTTTTTAAAACAACTCATCAAAGAAGAAGTAAGTATTTACATAAATATAAAGATACAATTCTTGATATATATATATTTTACATAACAAAGTCATCAAAACCAAGCTCCATTGATCTTATGCCCTTACCCAAAAAAATAACGCTACTGGATTCATCTAAATACTCTATTATATCTTCGGTCCATCCAGTGGAAGAATCGCTGCTGTTATTCCAAGAATAGTAGCTTCTGACAAAATTAGAGCTCTTTATTGTAGAAGATTGCCTAACTATATGGAAAGCTGAGATGAAATCGTTGGGCACATCTGCAGATGAATCAAAACTAGGGCTTTTCGTAATGAGACGAGCAGAGTTGAAAAGATATTTCTAGGGCACCTAAGACCTGAAAGACAAATCATAGTGTGATCTTGTCCCGATTAATTCTGTCGAATAAAGTTAACATGTTTGGATTTGAAAGTTCGAATCAAATATATTGTTAGGCATTGTAAATCTGAATATAGTTACTTTGTTCTTATTTGGATGTACATTGAAAGGTAATTGAGGAAAAATGAGAGGGAGATTTATAATCTGGCTTTGGGCCATGGTAGAAGCCAGATGAGATGGGGCCGAGCATGTTTGGGCCGAGCTAAGTTGGGCCAGAACAGAGTGGGTTTTGCTCGGTCGAGGCTCAGGTCCCCTGTTTAGGCCGAGCTAGCTGGGGCTTCCCTGGAGCAGGTCTTGCTCGCTTGAGGCCCAAGCCCCGAGGTCGAGGTCCCGTGTTTGGACTAAGCTTACTTGGCCGAGATGATCGCCTGCCAACCCAGGTTCCATGGTTCGCACGTGTAGCTCGGCGGGGAAAGGCCTTCTGTTCACCGGCTCGACCTGTCTTGAACTTGGTTCTACCATAATGCTACCGAGCTCGGCTGTTAAGGAGCTCGGCGAGTGGAGCACTAGGACTCGTTACGCAGCACGGTCGGGGAAGGCTGAGGTGATGCCGCCGGGCTGCCGAGTTCCCGCTAATGTTGTCTGGCAGTTTGGTTAGGTGGTGTTCGCTGGATTTGTGCTGACAGATGGGAGAGCAGCTCCACGTGTCAAGAGACTAATGAGTGCAGAGTTGAGCGCAGAAAGTATATAAGCATGACTGCGCCCCCCATGCTGGGAATGGAACATCATTTGGTGAGAAACACTCATGGTGATTTATCTCTCTTCTTCTCTCTCCCTGAGTGTGTGCTAACTTGACCGTCAGAGGGGTTTTCCGGCAACACACCGCCGGGTAGCTCACCGCCGTTGTGCTCGCAGGTCGATTGGATAGACAAGGAGCTTGGACGAAAGGAGTACAGGCACTGCGGAATATTTGCTCCCCGTACAATAGGGTGTACTGAGACTAACATAAAACCCTAAATAATTGAACGTGTGCTGAGAAATTGAAAGTACTTAATATATATATATTTGGTATAAATAGATCCTCCTAAGAGAATGGCATACACTTTTTTGTCCTTGAAACCCAGTCCAGCCCAAACTTGTTAGGCTTTTATCCAAACAAGGCCCAAATCCTAAATGGGCCGGTCCAAATGAGACTGGGCCTGGAATTGAGCCTTGAATTTGAAACTTAGTCAGGCCCAAGCTCGTTAGCCTTTTACCTAAACCAAGCCCAAATCTTGGACATGTTGGTTGAGGTGAGATTGGGCCTAGAATTGGGCCTTGAAATTGAAACCCAATCTAGCCCAAGTTCATTGGGCCTTTACCTAAACAAAACCCAAAACTTGGACTGGCAGCCCAAATGAGATTGGGCCTTGAATTTGAAACCCAACCTGGCCCAAGCTCATTCGAATTTTACTCAAACAACGACCAAATCCTGTACAGGCCAGCCCAAGTTAGATAGGGCCTAGAATTGGGCCTTGAACTTGAAACCAAACTTGGCCCACGCTCATTGAGCATTTACTGAAACAAAGCCCAAATCCTGGACATGCTAGAACAAGTGAGATTGGGCCTTAAATTTGAAATCCAACCCAACCCACGAAAAAGTAAAAATAAATAAATAAATAAGTGAAGAAAAATTATTTAAAAAGACTCAAATCTTGGGCTAAGCTTGGAGGCCAAGCCACGAGCCCATAGAGATGGCCTATTAGCCCACTCATCAGTCCACCATGCGAGCTCACTTAGGCTTAAGTTTTTGGCCCATAGCCCAATGAAAGAGGCTTCACAGATTTTCAACTTTCTACACCAAACAAGCCCATTATCATGTTGAGGAAGAATCGTCCATAAAATAATTGTGCTGATCTCTCTCATGAGCAAAAATGAACACCTTTTAGGGTTTTAGGTTTGCCTCACTAACAATTTGAAGCATGATAAGTTACTTGAAAGAAGAAAACAAATAAACCAGTTTGATTACTTCCAAATTTTAAATTTCTTAACAAAATCTTAGCGCACACAATATTTTATCTTTTACTTTCACTAACATCAATTCGTGTGACAAACTGGTCAATGCCGATCCTATTTTGTTGTTTTGTAGTCCTAAAAATTGAGACCTACATAAAAACAAATGAATAAAACAAATAAGTTTCGTATAAGTAAAAAATTAAACACAATTAGGTTTGAATTGCGGCCTGCTTGCCTCATTTCGTGTAATCAGCAAAAAAATCGATAAATGTAAACCAACATAGTGGGTGTTTAGAAAGCTGCTATTTTAGTAAACTATTTTAGTTTTTAACTATTTTAGTAGGCTAAAATTTTTGTGTTTGGAAAGATCATTGAATTTTTTTGTAGTTGAATGTGATACCTGTGAGAAAAAAAGTGAAATAATTATGGATTTGATGTGACATTTTGTCTGATTAGCTATTTTAACATATTGTCTTTTTATAGATTTTAACCTAAAAGCGGCTAAAATTTTTCTTGCCAAACACCCCCATAATATAACATGATATGGACACAAAAAGGCAAAAAAAGAAAGAACCAAACAGGACAAACTACAAATTGTTACATGTCACCATTACAATTATGACTGATACAAAATGTACGGTTCAAATACGAAATGCAAATCTCTTCCAGTCAGTTTATGATATGCTCTTATATAAAATATTTGTTCAATTATAAAACAAGAAATCATTATATATAGTAAATGTTAACGAACACTTCACACCTAATTAATACACAACATATTGATTTACTCTCAATGAGATAATTCTCCATTAAATGTCATCTGCAGGGATTGATTGAACTCGCTGTGATCTTAAAATCCAATCTAAATATATCAATTAAAGAAGAAAATTCATATGCAACAATAAAGGCTTTGAAATATTACTCGAAACAGATTATACTACCTTGGGCCGCTCCATAGAGCTTCCAAAATAACCTATTCCAAAAGACAGGGAAGTGTAGGCTGCTGCAATCTCTATAGCTTTCAGTTTAGGTGAAGTCCTGCGAAGCTAAATAGGAACCAAACAAATATTAAGTCGTTAACCATTAAGGTTGAGGGTTGGGAGTGGGAGCTCTCACTGTTATAGGAGCCTCAGCTTGAACAACAAGAGTTCCGGCACTTTTATTAGTACCGTGTTGGCTACTATCTTGCATAACAGAGCGCAAAACTTTCATGCAAGCAGAGCCCAGACCTGCTTGCGACCTGTGCAACAAAAATAATAACCATGTTAGATTCACAAGCTGGGGGTATACATAAATGGAAACAAAGAATATGATTTTTGTAGGTTTAACACAAATAAATAATGAAAACTAAATACATAGAAGAAAGCACTAAACTAAACAACAATCAGAAAAACATGAAGACCTTTACAAAAATATTCCACTATTAAACTAGCCACATACCAAGAAAATATAATGTTCCTTGTAGTAAAAGATAAATTAAAATTGCACATTTCTAAGATACAATTTTCTTTTTGTTTTTTTATTTTTATTTTTTATTCTGTCAGTTATACTTCCCAAAATAAAATAAAATAACATTTTTGAACGAGGATACATACAGTGATGATGAGACACAGCACTCCCGAGTAGCAAATCTTTTCATTAAATACTCTTCAGCACCACTAACGCAACAACCAACTATAAATGGAGCCCCAAATGGACCTTTTGAGGATGCCCAACAACCGGAGCCATATACATTGCTGCTAATCCCACACGTCCAGTAATCTGTTAAAAATATTTGAAGAATAAATTTCAAGTTTAACTGAATAATGATCCATTTTAGAAATGATGTCATGCAAATTTCAACTTTTAGGTGTGAATTGTGATCAACAGAGGCATCGAATTTAAATAAAAGACAAGCTAGAAAAGCAATGAAAATGAAAATGATGTCAAATAGGCCCTTAGAAACACCCAATAACCACTTCAAGGTTTCATTCACTACCAAGAAAAGCATTTCTTTTGCATGGTTGTTAGGAACTTGGGAGGACAAAATGTCATAGAGGAACTACATTTTTTTTTAAAAAAAATAAAAAAATCAAAGCCTCTGAATCCCCTCCTCTCTCCTTCACACACACACAATTTCATACACCAAACCCCCCACCAAACTGTCAATGGCCATTAGTCAACTTCTCCCACGGACACCAATTCGACACCAAATAATATAGAAACTCTTTGCATATATAACAAGAAAATGCCACAAAAACAAAGCAGATAATCACCTTCAGTGCAATGCCACCACTCGAAGCTCCAGATGCTCTATGTCCTTCAGTGTCAACACAAATAACCCCAACAATGTCCATAATGCAGTCATCTTCTGGCACATTCAACAAACATAATTGATCATGATCTCCATTTGTGTTCAAATGATCACATGGTAGAACTTCTGTTTGTGAAACACATGCAAAACATTCATAATTTAAAAATAAACTTCAATAAAACAACCATAAAATAGAGAGAGAGAGAGAGAGAGAGAGAGAGAGAGAGAGGGGGGGGGAGTAATTGACATACTTATCATTGTAACATATCAATCGACATAATTAGCATGAACATCCTTTTCTTGCAAAACATATTTTCATGAAACAAGTAATTGACATATTCAGCAAGGATAAAATTACACTTTACCCCCCTCAACTATTGTCGCATATCACTTTGCCCTCTGAACTAAATATTGTAACACTTAACCCCCCTCATTTACTAATTTTTTTTCAATCTAAACCTTTATGATGAAAATACCTTTTTATCTATGGGATAAATTACACTGTACCTTCTTGAACTAGTGTCACTTAATATCATTTTATCCTTCAACTAAAAAATGCTACATTTGCCGCATTGATTTACAAATTTGTATCAATGTAAACAATTTGTTTCTTTTTTTTTTTTTTTTAATCAAAAGAGGAATTTCCATTAAAGTAGCCAAACGGCACATACAAAGAGGAATCCATCCAAAATAAACTTACACCAGCAAAGGAAAGATGAAAACAAACAATACACGGGGGTAAAGCTATGAAGAAAACCCAGCTGCACAACATGTGCTTGTGCTCGTACTGAAAGCAGAGGCCAACAAACAGCCGTAGAGCATGCTGAGGATGGATCATAGGTTACAACCACAAAGTAGGTATGCTACATCAAGCACTAATGGACTCTAGAGTCAAACCAAACCAAAATACAAACAAAAAAACATAAAAGAAAACCAGAAAACTCAACTTCGAACCAGATCTGTAGCAGATCTAGAGCAGATCCACACCATCGGGTTGGGAGAGAACCTAGCACACTTCCACCATGGGGGGGGGGGAAGAAAATCGCCTCAAGAAAGAGGGAGAGGTTGGGAAGAAAAGCTCCCAAACTTATTTGACAGAAACCTGAAAGAGAAAAGGGGGGGGGGGGAGGGAGAGGAGAGAGGTGGCCGGAGGCCGAAACACCCTCCCCCTCCCCCTCCCCTTCCCCAAGCAGCACCACTCTAAGGAACCCTCCGAGAAGGAATAGAGAGAGAAGCTCTCGGTTAGAGAGAGTTAAACAATTTGTTTGTTAGACAAATGAAAATTTGACATGTGATTTGCACATGACATCTCAAATCAAATGCCTAAAATGACATCATCAATTTGTTTGGTTTAGTATTTAAAAATTATTTTTGAGCTTTTATTTTTCATATTTTTTTCGGTCTTCAGTGAAACTTCTCAAATTTTAGTCTCTCTTTTTTCTTTTTCTTTTTTACTTTTTAAGTACATCTAATCTAGACGTGTCTAAAAAAAGTTCATTAAAGATGAAAATACATTTACATACCAGTTTTTTGTTTTTCATTTTTTATTTTTCATCTTTAGTAAACTTCTTTTAGATTTCCTTACAAATATTTAACTTTTTAGGTGCATTTAATATTAATTTTTTTTTATACTAAATATGAACAAAAAACAAAAAAACTCAAAAACTATAATTGAGTTTAAAAACCAAACAAAGTATAAAAAAAATTTAGTTGAGGGGGGTAGAGTGATATTGAGTGATAGTTGAAGGCAGTAAAGTGTAATTTACCCCTATAGTTGAAAGAGTATTTGCGTACTTGAGGTCCAAATTGAAAAGAAGAAGAAGAAGAAGAAGAAGAAGAAGAGACATGGGGGGTTAACTTAAGCATTACAATTTTAGTTTAAGGGGATAAAGTCATATGTGACCAGAGTTATTGTTGTTTGTGTTGGGGGGGGGGGGGGGGGGGGGGGGGCTTGATTGTGGATACCAAAAAAAAATGAAATTGACATACTTAGCATGAACATCCTTCGCTCTCAAATATATTTATCATGAAACAAGTAATTGACATATTCAGTTATGGTACACCACTTAATTATTGCCAGCTTTGGAGGAACAGGAATGTTCTGTTTAAAACCTAAATGGCATGGAGTACCTGATACAGCAGCATCCTCTTTAGTGCTAGAAGAAAGTTCCCCATCAATTTCTGCTTTCATGGCTTTTGCATCATCAATCATTGATTTGTATTTTTCCCACTGTGTTTTTGCCCTCTCTGTAACCAGCCACTGTTTCCAAAAGATGCACAACAAGTATGATAATTAATTCAAGAACAAAGAACAGATTACTAAAGAAATTTAAAACCAACATATTCAGGAAAAAATATTGACATATAGGGAAATGAAAATTTAGACAGATACGACAGAAAACTAAGAGAGTTTACTTCATCAGCCTCCGGTATACTTGCCGGCAAAGGAATACGCTTGGATTTTGCCACATAGGTGCACCTGTACCAACCAAGAAGCTAGGAAACACAAAGAATGCTACATAAGAAAACAAAAATCGGAGGAGAACAAATGGCATGCCCTAGTGAGACACACTAACTCCTCACCAAGGATCGCCAGTGTAGCCAAGAAAAAGAAGAAATCCAATTTGGCATGATGTTGAAGTAAGAAAGTAATTTATCAGAAACTTGGAATGGAATCCTCAATAAATCATTTCTTTCAAATTTTGAATTAAAGACCACAACACTGTAACTAATTTCACCCATTACCCTTCATGGTTTCACTTGATTTGAGTTCTACAAGCACTAAACATGTATAGAAGGCAGATTCATATTCACTATTCACACATAGTATGCATTACGTAACATCTCTAACAAAATAATGTTGCACAAATCATAATTCCCAATGAAAAATCCCCAAGAAATAAATAATAAGTACTGTGACAATGCTACAAGTGTAATCATACATGGGAGGTATTCGACCCAGCAATGCTGACCCCAACATTTGTTCCTTGGCCAACAAAGCAGCAACTTGGATACCATTTCAGACACTTGCTAATTATTAACATCACAAAAATGAAGAGCATAAAATGAAAATGAAAGCTCCATAATATTATCAAAGCCAAAGAACAAAAGAAATTGAAGCTCACAACATAAAAACTTCTTTACTTGTTTAGAGTATGGTTTCCATTAATTATACTTCAGGAATACCTGGCACCGCTCCAACAGCCCCAAATGCCCCAGAATCACCATCCACGATACTGGCCTTAGTTGCACGAAGCGGGAGCGGGAGCGGGGGCGGGAGCGGGGGAACGTGACCACTTAGAGGAGTCGTAAATTAGGAGCGCTTATGTATTATATTTATTAATTATATTTTATTTATTATAATGAATAATAAATTATGTTAAAATAAATAATAAATAAAAATTAGATGTTTTATTTTATAAATTTTTGAAGATTTTTTTATTATATATGATTTAAATACATTTCTTTTAAACAATTAAATAATTTATTATATGTTAAAAAGTTAGGAAATAATTGTTAAAAAAATAAATAATAAATAAAAATTATATTATATATAATAAAATAAATAATTTTTTATTTTACAAATAAATAATTTTTTATTTTACAAATAAAAATTATATTATTTTTTATTTTTAATTGATATATATTTCGAATGGGGTTGTATAATATATATTTATAATATATGATAAATTATATTTATTATAAAAATTATATTATTTATTATATATTTATAGTATAGGGTTAAAGTTGAGTTTCCAAGTATAATATATATCATATATATCAGAAGAGTGACGAAGAGAGAGAGTAAGGAGGACAACGAACAGAGATGAGGGAGAGAAGCGGAGACGAAGAGAGAGAGAGAGAAGCAGAGAGAGTGACGAAGACGACGACGAAGACGACGACGAAGACGATCGAGAGAGTGACGAAGACGATCGCGACAGTGGCGAAGATGATCGAAGCCCTTTCTCCTCTCATGTCGAGGTTAGGGTTTCTGTCTCTAACTTTAACCCTCTGCTTCATATTTTTACCCAAAATCTTGATCAAATTTATTTTGCATCTGGAGTTGTTTGATTTTGATAGACGATTTCATCTCACACCGAAACGCGATTTTCTCTCTTAAGAATCGCGTTTCTTACACGATTTTGATTCGGGAACGCAAAATCGCGTTTCTCGCACAAAATCGTCACCTACTGTAACGATTCCTGCTACTAAGATACTGGCATCACATTCCACATGACCATCTTCAGTCAAATTTGAGCCATACCCAGCATTTGTGCTTGGATCACCCTTTAAAGAAACAAACTTAATCAATAATGAAATTCACAATAGCTAGACAGAATTAAGAAGAGAAACACTACAGAAAATTTCCACTACAAGAAATGGCTCTTTCCACATCAAACAGATAAGAGGAATGTTCTAGAGCCATATCTAACCCACCCAACAACCCTACAGCATCAAAGCCCAACCATCCCCCTAGGGCATTGTATTGGTCCCCTTAAGTTTGAACCAATCCAACGAGCCTAGGCAGCTCATGGATCACTAGCTTATGTGCCTGTTTGGTGCAGCTTAAAAGCTGCTTATTTTCAACTTTTAACTTAATTTAAGTTAAAATATTGTGTTTGGTGCAGCTTAATTCATCAGATTATAGCTTCATTTAAGTCATTTTAAGCTTTTTTTAGAAAGCATCTCGGGGGGTGCTTATAAATTTTGACTTATGCGCGCAGCTGTTAGGAGGGGCTGAAATGACTTAAATGCCCATCCAGAATTGAGGAAATTACGAAATTGCCATTATATATACCCTCTTCTTAATTGCCCTAATGCTCTCCTCTCCTCTCACATTCTCCTCTCATCTTCTCCTCTCCTGTCTGGCGACCGACGACGAACTCCTCTACATCTCCAAGATCGTAGCCGATCGTGAAGTTTGCCCCCCTGTTTTTCGTTGATCTGCACAAAGAAGGTAAGATTTCATGCCCTTTGTATGTATAGATATACACATCGATCAGGCTCTTTTTGCCTCTTTCTTGAACCCTCTGTCACAAACACCAATACACATCGATTAGGCTCTTCTTGTCTCTTTCTTGAACCCTCTGTCACAAACACCACTCTAATCAGGTTGTTCTTTGACCTTCTCACCCTCAAATCTCTGTTCTCAGGCCCATCTTTGTTGTTGTAGAAGTAGATGCCCCTTTCAATTTCTTGATGATAGAAAAAAAAAAAAAAAAAAAAAAAAAACCTAAAAAATCTCATCTTTATGTTTCTTTGATTTGGATTTGATATAGTCAAGGGCCATTTCTTGTGACTCGGGTTTCTGATCTTCTTTCAGATCTCCTAGACCATAGGTTTTCTTGGGGTTTATTAAGTTTGTTGAACTACCAAATTCTGGTTTGCTACTCTTTTGTTTGAGAAGGGAAATTTGGAGGTTTCTAGGGTCAATCAAATCACAACATTGAACTATTGAAAGATTGTGTTTTTTTTGTAAGAAGTTTCCCAAGATTGCAGCGTAATTGAACTCAGTTTCCTTTAAATACCCTAATTTTTTAGTTTGACCTGGGAATTTTGAAGGTTTCCTAATAATGATTTGCGGAACCTTATTGATGGTGAAGAGAAGAAGAAGGCTAATTTCTTCTCTGCTGAAGATTTTGAGCCAGCACTAATTCCTGCTTCGACCATTCCTGACCCTGATGATAAGAAGCCTGAGGACTGGGATGAGAGGGCAAAAATTCCTGATCCAGATGCAGTAAAACCAGACGACTGGGATGAGGATGCACCAATGGAAATTGAAGATGAGGAAGCTGTAAAACCTGAAGGATGGTTAGACAATGAACCTGAAGATATTGATGATCCTGAGGCAACAAAACCAGAAGATTGGGATAATGAGGAGGATGGTGAATGGGAGGCACCAAAGATTGACAACCCTAATTGTGAGACTGCTCCTGGTTGTGGTGAGTGGAAGAGGCCAATGAAAAGGAATCTGGCTTACACGGGAAAATGACACGCCCCACTTATTGAGATTTGGACAATGCAAGATGGAATTTTGTTTGACAACATTTTGATAGCTGGTGATAAGAAGGTTGTCGAATCAGTCAAGTTGACCGCTTGGAAACCAAAATTTGATGTTGAGAAAGAGAAACAAAGTCTGAGGAAGCATCTGCTGGACGTTCAGAAGGTCTCAAACGCTTCCAGGTAATTTGTTTTGCTGTTTTTATTCTTGGTTCTTTGTTTGATAATAATTGTTTCTATTAACCTAACCTTTTGGTGTTCACTATTGCAGAAGATGGTGTTTGATATGTCCTCTACAAGATTGCAGACATTTCTTTCTTGAGCGAACACAAGGTTAAAATTCTGGTGAGTCGTCGTTAGAACACAATCACAGAAGCAGCTGAGATTTCCAACAAGGAAGGAAGCAGCAAAGAAAAGGAGGAGGAGGAGGAGGAGGAGGAGGAGGAGAAGCAGAATGACACGGAAGATGCTAATGCTCCTTCTCGCTGAAGGAATACCAGGCATGAGAATTAGAGAGACACAGAGAGAGAGAGAGGTGCTAGTGTCATTATTAGCTTCTTATTTCTTCTTCACTTTTGGTAGAATTTGAGGTATAGTTTGTCTACCATGATGAATTTGTCACTGAATTTTACTAGTTATTTTTGTTTTTAAATTTTCTTATTCAGGTTTGTTTTCAGACGATGTATGAGAATGTAAATGCAATGATTTAATCGGATTTTGGTCCGTCACTGCTTTTTTACTGCACTAAATGAAAGACATGCAGCATTGAGGAATTTAAGATTTTTAACTTTATGCTTTTGTTGAATATGTGCTAATTAACAGAACATGATTAGCAGGCTCAAGCACTGAAATGATGTGTTGGAAGTAGACTAGCTGTTTTGTGTTTTGTGATTGGATTATGGATTTTAGTATGGATTTGAAAGGGAAAATGGAGAAAAAAAATCTGAACCCAAATCTATTCTGAGAAAACATAACCTATTCAAATCTATGTTAATTAAAAAAGGGACACCCTTACTATAGGTCTATTTTCAAAATTGTTGGGTTAGGAGGTTTAAATTTAAATCTGTATGGAAAAAAGTATCAAATTAAATACTAATTATATCAACTTTTATTAATGAAATAACTTTTTCAAAATTTAAAGTGAAGAAAATGATAAAATTACAATTTTTATGTTTATAAGAGCAAAAATGACAATTACACAGCAAAAAGCTATTTTACAGCTTATTTATCAAACACTACTTTGATGCTTAAATTCATAATCCCACAGCTACACCAAACAGGTTACCAACTTATGTTCACAGCTATAAGCTATAATCTGTTAAATTATAATCTATAATCACTTTCCCACAGCTCTACCAAACGGGGCCTATGTTCATTCAAACAAATTATTGCACAGCTAAAATGTCCTTAAACTATCCTGTAGTTTCAAATGAGTAATTCCCTTAGTAGCAGGAATCGTTCAACTTGCTCACAATTCTTCCTCAAAAGCGCGATTCTGCGCTTCTGACTCAGATTCGTAGAAGAATCGCGAGTCTGATGATAGAGAAACGCGAATCTGATCGCAGATCTGTCTTCTTCTCTTCCTCTCGATCGGTCTGTCCCTCCCTCTTCTCTCGATCTCAATCTCATGACTATGACTCGTCTTCTCTAGATCGATCGATCTCGTCTCCTCTCTCCCTCGATCTCGTCTCGTCCTCTTCTCTCTTGATCGATCGCCTCCTCCTCTTCTCTCTCTGTCTCGCCTCTCGCCTGTCTGAGCCTCTCCTCTCTTGTTTTTGTTTTTTATTTTTATTTTATATTTTATTATGCCTCTCTCCTCTCTTTCTTTTTTATTGCTTTTGATTATAATATAACTATTAAATGTATTTATAATTATTCTAATATATTTTCTATTTATTTATTTTACCTTTATAAATATAAATAAATATAATAGGTTATATATATATACTAGAGATTGCCCGTGCCTGAAGGCACTATCTAATAAAATTCTTATATTACAATTTATGTGTTGCAAAAATGTTAACGACCATAAAAATATTTTATGAAAAGTGTCTCAAAGTTGTGATCAAACAACCAAAAATGTTTAGGATCAATCAATCAATCCAGATGATTTTTCATAAAACTACTTAAGAGAAATTATGTAGTATACCCAAACAAATATAGCCTGAAATAGTATATCAAAAAAATAAAAAATAAAAACAAAATCAAGTAGTGTGTGGTTTAACTTTGTTACAGTCGAATTCACATGTGAAGTGAATTTAAAACATACATTACTTTTATTAACATTTGTTTTGTGTTTGAACTCTTGATCTATATATTATTTTTCTTAGTATTTTTTTTATGTATGAAGTAGCTGACATTACTTGTTACTTTTTTTTTTTTTCTTTTTTTTTTGTGATCAGCAAAAGATAAATTTTATTTTTTTTGATAAGTAGCAAAAGATAAATTTTATTGATGAAAGAAAAAATACAAACGAAAAAACTTACAACAATAAAAAAGGGGATTGGTGAGGATCCAATCAACAGACTACACAAAACAACAAACAAAGAAACACAATGAACAATTAGCCACTACATATCAGCAGCAGCTAAAGAACCCCCCTCCAAAGTACTCCCAATGAACATAACCCCCCTCCATGCAAGTAATCAGCAAACTCAAAAATCAGAACAGCTTCAGAATAGCAGCATCCCCCATTAACTCCATATCACAAAATCATACAATTAGACAAATAAGCAGCCACTCACATAAATAGCCAACTGATGGTGCTAAGCAAACAACTAAACATAGCTTCTGTTAATGGACACCAACTAAACAATACTGATAGAGCATTCATCCTCCATTACTGAGAATCATCAAGCCACACAGTAGTATAGATCAACAAACAACAACGTAATTGTTGATCCAGATTTAGCCACAACGGTTCAAGGTTTTATTTCAGGTCAGGATAGTACACTTAAATTTAAATCCCTTAATTTTCTATATAAAAATGAGTTCAAAGCAATGTGCCTGCGGATAATAACAACTCTTATCAGTGAAAAACAATGCAAACTCAGGTGAAAATGTGAGGGTGCAGTCAGAGAACATCCAATCTATTGCATTTCAATTCCTTAGTTTGAACCACCCAAATACTGGATTTAGGTATAAGCCATTTCAATAAAAATTCATTATCTATTTATCATGCAACATTAATTGCACAAAGTAAAATTGAAAATGCTGTTAATTAAAACTAATAAATTTGAATATTTACAACAAACTCACCGTGAACTCAGTTACTTGGATGGAACTTGCAATTGGATCAAATAATCCTGCTTCCTTGTACATTTCAAGAATGAAAGCAATGCATGATGTTGACTTCCCATCAGTGAGTATCCAATTGTCCTGCTCGGGAATTGCCAACAACTCATCAAAAGATGTCCCACGCCTTTCAGTTTCCACAAGAACTTCAGGAAGACTAAGGCCCTACACATAACACAAAATGTCACATTTTAAATAAATAAAGACTTCATGTCATTTACTTTCAATATTAATTTATGTGGATGATGATATTAGTTATCATATGTGACTTCATCCAAATCAACGCCTGCCTATTTTAACCGAGGAGATCCAACTGTTAGGATCAAGCTGTTTTGTCTTGATTTGGCCCAAGAGATTGTCGATTGATTTCATGAGCTGCCAGTACCAACAAATGACCAATGCAGTCTTGATATCCCATTCATCAATAGAAGAGTCACCATATTGAGAACTAAGATAGCCATCCTCTTTCACTCGTGAGGATCCCATCCATTTAGGCTACATTTCCAATAAGCAAACCATTATGAACTTTGGACAACAAAATGAGAATAAATTGTTACAATACCTGAGTTCCAAGTCGCTTGTTCAAGGCTTAATTCGAAATATTAGCAGCATAATCAGGCTGTATCTGGCTCCAAACAGTCATAACAGAAGCAACTTGTACACATAAACAAACACCCACATGTCAAAAATATAGTGTATCCAGATTCAAAATATAGAGTGTATAAACTCTGTTTATATATTCAAAATCTATTCAAACTCATTTCAAAATCAACCCAACCAAACACCCACATGTCAAAAATATGATTATACCGAATAAAACATATTTAAAATATTATATAAATGGCTCTTGGTGGATCATTTAAGGTATATTCCTGCTGAGAGGAAGCATCTTTACTTGTTACTTGATAAGCCACTTTCTAGGTGAATCACCTAAATTTCGTAATTATTGTTCTTAAAAAGCAACTAATATGCTATTTCCAATATTTTTTATTTATCCATTAAATTAGAGCTACCCTTAATAAAATAAGGGGAGAAATGATGGGAAATGGTCAATCGTATACGTCCCAAAAAAAAAAAAACAAAAACAAAATAATAATAATTGGAAAAAGAATTCACACCAATAAATTAATCGTATACCTGAGTTCCAATCCAAGTCGCTTGTTCAAGGCTTCATTCCAAATATTAGCAGCATAATCAGGCTGTATCTGGCTCCAAACAGTCATAACAGAAGCAACCTGTACACATAAACAAACACCCAAATGTCAAAAATATAGTGTATCCAGATTCAAAATATAGAGTGTATAAACTCGGTTTATATATTCAAAATATAGTGTATAGGCACGGTGTAAATAATGCTAGGATTAAAATATAATTATAATTCCAACACTATTTAATAAATTATAAATTGACCCATAAACAATCTAAAATAACACTAAAAAGACAGATGAAACATGACATTCAAATTAACCTCTAATGAACATAAATCATCAAAACACCATAATAAATCAACATAAATCAAATTAATTCACAATAATAATAATAAATAAATAAAGGGATAATTCTAAATTAACCCAAATCTATAAATAAAGTAAAAAAATTAAATATGAAGAAGAAAAATGAAAACTTGGAATAAGAACCAACGCCATAGATGCGGCCCAATTCGAAGTGCAGCAACCTCCCTAAGAATCCACGATACAATCAGAGAAAGTGCAAAGAGACCACAATACGCAATCCGAGCGGACCGCCGGCTAATACCCAAAATGACACTTTTTTTGTGAAACCCTAAATCAGATAATTAAACATATCATCATCACCTTGAATTGCGATGAATTTCATCATCAAATCGTAATTAAATTGATAATTTATTGATTATGCTTTGGAAAACCCTAATTGTGAAAGAATTAGAGCATTAAAGAAAACAGAGAGTTGCTATATATATATATATAGTGTACCTGAAGCGATTGATGTAGAAGAAAACACACGATGATTGATGGAGAGTTGAACAAAGAATATCAGAGAGAGAGAGAGAGAGAATAGCTTTGCAGTCAAGCATTGAACACCCGATTCAATGAATAACACACTCTCTCTCTCTAGAAATCTTGGAAGAAGGGGACAGAACAGAAGATGAGCAAAGCCATGGTACATTCAGATCAGATTGTCTTTCCTTCTTTGAACAAATCTAATAAAGCCACCACACCACCATTTGAAACATCATTGAGGTTGTGGCTAGGAGAGAGGGAGGAGAACAGGAATAGGGGGTTCGGGTTTGGGTTTCCGGTGAATATTGTTGTTGTTACCAAGATCAGCTGATTCAGATGCAGATGTATCAGTACTGGTGGCTGTACATTGGATATTCTGGTGAACTGGGTTGGGTATGCCGTGGCTCTTGCAGTGTTTGATGACGAAGATCTTCTTCAGAGTCTCTTCTTCTGGCTTTTTGGTGTCTGCTAATTGGGGGTTAGTGTTGGTCTTGGTTTGATTTGGAGGTGTGTCTGGAAGTGCATTTGGAGAGGAACAAATGGTGGTTTTCTTGCTCAAACAACTACCCATTTTAGACGGAGAGAGAGAGAGATGGGGAATTACAGAGAGGAATGGGATGGAAATGAAGGGAAATGAGAGAGAGAAACAGGTGTTTTTGGTGGTTCTGTTCAAGAAGAATAGAGAGGGAGAGAGATAAAGAGGGAATGAGAAGGAGACGTGGTAAAGAGGGAAGGTGGGGAGACGTGGGTAGGTGAAACGCTCAGAAAGAAATGTTTGGGCGGGAACTATAATTGATTTGAACCATTAATATAAATGTAAGATTCATCTTAGCCATTCAAACGAAATGTATCTCTGATACATTTTATATATTTTCAAAATCCGTTCTGCTTTATTATATAGATATTAAGTTAATATTAATTTTATATCCACAAAATAAATAGATTTTAATTCTAAGTAAAAACACAAAATAAAATATAATTTATAACAATTTATGATAGTTATAATATATTTCAAATATTAATTGGAGAAAAAAAATTATATCTCACAATATTTTTATATATATTATTCAAAAATTATATATAAATTAAAAATATTATCAATAAAAATAATATATAAGATAAAAAATAAAAAGTATATTTAAATAAAACATAAATGTTGTTTATTAAATGAAATATAATAAATTTTATTCAAAAATAATTACTAGTGTTCTAAAAAATATCACTCCACTACTTTTATTTGTTATTCATTTTTAAAAAATATTTTTTATGTTGTATTTAATTAATTAAATATTACATAAAAATAAAAAATTTCTAACATATATATGTTAATTAATTTTTTTTTTTAAAAATGTTTATATAGATAAATTAAAAATATTTCAATAAAAATAATATATAAACGCTCCCAAATTACGACTCCTTTACATGGCCACGCTTCCCCGCTCCCGCTCCAGCTCCCGCTCCCGCTTCGTGCAACTAAGGTAATTCCATCTACCATAGATAAGACCAAAATTTTCACAAAATACTAAAGAAAAGAACAATCCATGAGTTTCAGTTAACTTTTGACATGACTTTACAGTCCACATTGTAAAATTTCTTACTCTTTTTTTCCACGTAATCCAAGTTGCATGTAAGCATCTTATACAAAAGAAAATACAGAATTCTTTGTACCACCCACTACTATTACTTTTCAGCTTTGTAGCTTGAAAACATATTAGTTTTCCAATCAAGTGACATGCAAAAGATTGGATTGGTTGCATTGTCGCACAAGTAGAGCATTTAAAACTCCCATCCACAAACCGAACCCACTCTCCCCACCAAAAATGTATCAAGTATTTTGGGCTCTATCACTACAAGAAAAGGTCGCTATAGCAACGTTTCTTTTATGGCGTTTATGAAAAACGCCATTATAGATTTGTTAAAATACAACGTTTTCGAAACGCTGTATCTGATCTCAGTAAAACGGCACCGTTTGGGTCAATTAGTTGACACCGTTCAATACTCCGTCCCTTCCAAAACGTCTCACTCTCACTCTTCCACAACTCAGACTCTCTCTCTCGCTCAGAAACCCATTCGATTTGAAGCTCAAAAACCCTCACTCACTGATTTGAAGCTCTCACTCTCGCTCGACCAGATCTCTCTCTCTCTCAACCCTTAATACATACGGACAGATCTCTCTCTCTCTCTCTCTCTCAACCCTCTCTAAGCTCCATCGAAGATTCAGATCGAAGCTCCATCGAAGCGATTTCGAAGCTCCATCGAAGTTTCAGATCTAAGCTTCATCGAAAGATTCAAATCGAAGCTCCATCGCCTGTGATTTCGAAGCTCCATTGAAGTGATTTCGAAGATTCAGATCTGAACTCTGACCCCTCGATTACTCGCATTTCAACCTCCATTGAATAGTCTACTTTGTTTCTGAACTGTAATCGGTACTCACTCTCTCTCTATGTCTCGCTCTATTTGTGGTCTTTGGGAAAAATGAAGATTGTCTAGCTCTCTGTTTCTGAACTGTAAGAGGTAATGCTTGCTTTCCTTTTGTATTCAGGATTAACATTTAAGATTGTCTAGCTCTCTGATTAATATTTTTCACTTACTCAAACAGAGCATAAGTATTCAGTTTGATTTAATTTTTGAAGATTTTTTGAAATTTAAGTTTGAGAAAATTAAACTTAAATACAAGGTGGATGCAGATAATCGCAATCATGCCAAGTGGTTCTAAGCAACAGAAATTAGATGATGAATTTTTTCAAATAGTGGAGAATGATGTAGTCGAGATTTTAGGAAATTCATAATCATAATTTTATTATTTTGAAATCTATTGTTGATTAGAAAAATGTAGGTTTAGAATAGAATATGCTACAATAATTACATTCCCTATTTCGTATTGATTTAGTTTTCCTATTTTATATGTTTTTGTTTTATAAACTAGGGTTAATTTATTATAAATAATGATATGAATAAATTTTTTTTTACTTTTTTTTTCAATCTATGAGATACCAAAAATTCATTGGAGAGCCAAGCTTCAGAATGTGCCTTGCTAATTCATCCTTAATCCAAGACTTTGAGGTTCACAAGTGTAGGTACAAAATTCAAAATCTACTAAGAGAGTAGTCAATACATTTATTAGCAAGGCCATTTTATTTTATTTTTTCTTCCTACAAGTGATATCATGAGATGATTTGATTTCAAGCTGGAGTCATCCTTGGAATTTCTAAATTCTTGATATTCTTACCCTCTTTGAATCATAAATTTCAAAAAGAAAAGAAAGAAAGAAAAAAAATTATTTCATTCACATTTGCTTGCATTTTTTTTTTAATGTTATTCTAATATTAATGGAGGACAACAATGCAGACTTTTTTTGTACTACAGGAAGGCTCTTGAATTACAATGCTTTCTGGATTATGCTGATGACAGGGGTTAGTAGTTTCTACCACGAATATTTGTGTTGGTATTTTGAGTCAATGTCTTCACTTGTTAATCCCAATTTATCCCATACTAATGTGACTTGTCATTGGTGGAATGGAAGCCAATTAATAATGAACTTCTGTTTCCTATGCAGATGTTTTGAGCGGCTACTGGACCAGTGACAGCCATAAGGATCTCAGGGAAGGTTCACAAGCTTTGGCAGATTTGAAGTTCACCTATATTGTTTCTTGTCAGCGCTATGGTGCTCAGAAAAAATCCAGTGAAGCCAGAGACAGAAGTTATTACTCTAACATTCTGAATCTCATGTTAGCGTAGGTTACTATTTCTAAAATTAACTTATAGTAGTTGATGATATTGAACAAATTATTTATTTAGTTTGAACCCCCTTGTGAATTATCCAGGTATCCATCTTTGCTTGTTGCTTATATCGATGAGAGGGAGGAACCTGTTGATGGAAAACGTGGGAAAAATTATTACTCTGTTCTTGTCAAGGGCGGGGAGAAGTTAGATGAGGTGTGAAGTATATCTACTTATAAAGTGAATTTGTTTTCTAAATGTTTGTATTTCTTACAATTTTTGTAATAATTACAGTAGTTCCAGAGTAACTTTTTTCTTTTATCATTTTAATATATGTGATAGTGCAAGTGTCTTTCCATCTTGCATTTGTAGGAAATACACCGTATCAAGCTTCTAGGCCCGCCAACAGAGATTGGTGAAGGGAAACCTGAAAATCAAAATCATGCTATTATTTTCACTCGTGGAGAGGCTCTACAGACCATAGACATGAATCAGGTAAGTTTAATTTTGTCCCCTTAATTTGAAAATACATTTCCAACTGATTTACTGTTTATCTTCAGGATAACTACCTTAAAGAAGCTTTCAAAATGAGAAATGTATTGGAGGAACTTCTGAAAACTCATAATGGGCGGTGAAAACCAACAATATTGGGTCTAAGGGAGCATATTTTTACTAGAAGGTTGGGCTATCATGTTTATGTATATAAAGCTTATCTTGATGATTGATTGCTAGGGTTAAACAAATCAGCAAGCAGAGAAAGTGTGTAGAATAATGGTAATGTATATACTACTCTTATTTGGTTGTTCTGATTTACAGTGTTTCATCACTCGCCTGGTTCATGTCCAATCAGGAGACAAGTTTTGTGACCATTGGCCAATGAATTTTGGTGAACCCTCTAAGGTAAGTTCCCTTCCTCCTCCCTGACTTCATACCTAAAAAATTTCACAGTGTATTTATAAATGATGCTCTAATTAGTTTAATGTGATGATTAGTAATTCAATTTTAAATTTCAGGTCGGTTGCTATTTCTATACGTTATTGTTCTTATATTAATTGTTGTTCTTTTGAGAGAGGCTATGGAGATTTCATGTGGAAAGCTAGTGTTTAACTTATAAAATCTGGACTTGGATCTTGCAGAAAATATGTTTTTTTGGAGCTTAAAGACATATTTTATAACCGTTATATATGCCTAAGTTGAATGCTTCCTCTATCCCAAAATGACTTTTATCTTTGAAAGAACTTTCTCTCAGTAGATGCAACAATTGCATTCACACGTTAGTATGAATGCAACAATTGCTTTAAATATACTTAAAGCTGAAAGTTTCCAAATTATGCTGCACAAACTACTCTTGAATAATGTTTTGGTATATCAGCGAAGATATTATCGAGATCATCCATCATATATCATTTCAATTTTGTATACATTTAGCTTAATTTTTTTTTATGAGGGTAGGGTTTTTTCCTGTCTTTGGTATGACAACCAAGAGATTTTGGCAAGTAAGCTGACTGTGCATTTAACATTGTTAAAATTTTGTTTTTAAAAAATTAATAATAATATTTCCATCACAAAATGGGCTTACAAGTACTGAAATGACGTCTAATTACCAATATATCAGATTACTCATTCATAGTATATAGTTTCCACTATCGTTTTCCTGTGCATTCCTGCCCATGTGCTTTCTCTCCTTTTGCAATTGTGACAAAGTACAAAGTGAGATTTAGGTATTTTTAAGTGTGCAATCCACCTGTTTAATGATAAGTTCAAAACCAATATATAATTGGTCTCTACTAGCAGTCTGCAGTTCAATTCTGCTCTTAGAACTCCTTTCTTTAACCCATTGAAGCTTCTAACTTGAATGAGTTGAATCAAATAAAGAGCAATAAAGTAATGAAGAGGGGCAAAAAGAAAGTAGAAGATGAAAAGTGCTGGAAGCAGTTTGGTTTCTTAGACAGATTGCTCTGATACCATGTCAGTATTCTCCAAAAAAGAAAGAGAAGCGTACAGAAAAGAGAAAGTGAATAGAAATGAAAGACATAAGATAACTCAAGCCTAGCTAGTCGGGCTAATCCTTTTGATTTATTATTTCTTGTTAAAAGATCATACTGCTTTTTGCAGTACAATAGTCAATCCTAACCTGCTAACTTTGTGTATGATTTGAGTCGTGTTATCGTGTCATGCCGAAAATTCCCACCCTTAGTTTGAATAGACATGCTTCGTTGTTTCTTTCAAATGTTTATTTGATCTACCACATTTTTGGGAGTTATGTTTTGGAAAATAGTAAAATTATTGATGTCACAAATTAACTAATGAACTCACAAACACATCTAGATACTAGTCAAACTAAATAATAGTAACTAAACTTACTAATGTCTCAATTTCTTAATATGAAATTTTTGCCATATTGTTAAGTTCTATCTGAAATGAATGATCATGTGCAGATTACTTTATGGAATCATATTGTTGTTGTTATCAAGCAAAAAAAATTTTTTGTTGAGAATCCTTTATCCAGTTTTCTCAGCCAAACTGTCAAATTAGTCAAGAATTGCTCAAGCTCAAATATTATGGCTTAGACTAATTAAGCTGTTCTATTTCTACAATATTATCATGTGAGTTCTAATTAAAGGTTGATCAATTATTTACAGGGTACGGTTCCATTATGGTCATCCTGATATATTTGATAGAATCTTTCACATAACAAGAGGTGGCATAAGCAAGGCTTCCAAAATTATTAACTTAAGCGAGGAGATATTTTCAGGTAAACTTTTAGTTCTTCAAGAGATGGAAAACTTTTAATATAATTGATGGTTAATTGTGTAAATCTTTTCAGGCTATAATTCCAAGAAGAGTTTTATTGGGCAGTGCCAGAAGAACATGAAAGAAGGGAACATCAGGGGAGGAAAGAGGCAACTAGAGGTGCGATTAGGGAGGCTTTGGTGGCTAGTTCTATAATCCTTTTTAGTTTCACAATTTTCATGGGATAAAGGCTTGTTTGATGATTGTTTTGAGTATTTTTGTTGTAATTGTTCTAGTGAACTTTGTTTTCAACGTTTTGGGATTCTGTTTTTGAAAACCTGGATTGTATTTTGTGTATGAAATGTGCAATTAGTTAAATTCTTTTTGACTTTGTTTCTAAAGTTGTAGTATGAACAGAGAATGCCAACTTTGGTATTTTTTTTTCATATTCTTTTGTACCAGCAGCAGCAGCAGCATAGGTGGGGGTGGGGGGTGGAATTGATATTTCATTTCATAATAATAATAATAATAATAATAATAATAATAATAAACAAAAAAAAACAAAAGTGGCGTTTTTTGAAAAACGCCACTAACTTTTGTAGCAGCAGCAGCATAGGTGGAGGTGGGGGTGGGGGGTGGCATTGATATTTCATTTCATAATAATAATAATAATAATAATTTTTTTTAAAAAAAGTGGCGTTTTTTGAAAAACGCCACTAAATGACGTCATTGTGACGTCATCCGTTAGTTTGGGACAGAAGTTGAGACGGATGTCAAAGATTGTACGGCGTTTTAAAAAACGCCGTCTAATAGTTTCAGCGACGTTTTATAAACGTTGCAAAGCTATTGCGACGGCCGTATCAACGACAAAAAATTTAAACGTCGCTGTAACATTTTGCAGCGTTTTCAGGCTTTTAGCGGCGTTTTTAAAACGCCGCTAATACTCGTTTTTCCTGTAGTATGTCATCAAATAAGAAATGTCTCAGTCATTGGCTGCTTCCAAAATCAAATCTTATTTCTAGTATGTCATCTTGATCATGGTTGCTCAAGTGTTATCTGCCAATCAAAGTGGCATTATGATGAACCTTCATTATGCAATCTTCATGTGAGCTCTAGGGGCCATTCTATTTTAATATCAACTCCACACAACTACTTGTTGACTGCATTAAGTCACCAATATAGTAGCAATAAAAGATTCTAACAAGGACAGCAGCATTAATGAAGCAGCAATCTTGATTCATGCTAAGCTCAGGATGACTTGGGTAAACATTTTTGTCTAGCAGACAAGATAATGCGACAATAAATAATCAATATGAGACAACTCTGAAGTATAAATACAATAGTTTGAAAAGGAAGAGGATTAGAGGCATATAATTCCAACAGAGATTTAGAAACAAGCCCTACAACAACCTATCATCCTCTATTGATTTGGACTTAGACAAAAGATTGTGGAAAACAAATAGCCAAGACAGGAAAATCAAGTTAATTTTTGTTCTAAGTTATGCTTTCCTTTTACTATTTTCTAAGGGTGGATTGTTCTTGAAATAAAAAAACAATAAGGATCATTGATGTGCAGATGAACCATTGCCAAGCACAATGTATTTACGAGGCTCATTAAGATCCATAATTTTTTCTAGCTTCAAAATATGAGTGAATTTAAATATTTTCTTTTAGTGAACCTGTGCCTGCACGGTAAAGCAAATCTAGCAATATGGAAATTGCTGAGCAGCATCCAAGAAAATCCTCTTAACACTCATTCTAATCTATATTGTTATATTAAAGCAACATTCCATTCGGTAAAGCCTACTTCCAAAGACATGTTATATTTTTTTATTTCCAAAAAAGTACAAAGGAAATTGATTAATTCATTTGTGTAAGAATTTTTCTTTCCAAATGAGTTGAGGATAAAAATATAAATCAATGAAGACAGTTACAATAATTCATTAAAAAATAAATTTCAAAAATCACACAATGAGATAAGTTCATGCCCATAGTGCATGACATCCTTCTAGTTCATTTAAAATGAAAAGTTCAATTTTCCACCACTCACGATTATTTGCATGCTCCAAATTTCTATAGATGCAACAATGTAACTTACTCAAGCCAATCAACATCCAACACAAAGTAAATCTTTAACGCCTTAATAAAGTACAAAATTGATAAAATTCAAGATTAACAAAATTGATAGAAGTGAAGGCAGGCCGCATTGCAAGTGAAAGAAATATCAGTGGGTTTCACCAGGTTACCAAGAAAATGGTTTTCTATGTTGTAATTCAAGATATACCCTAAATCATCATTTTGCCAGTTTGACCATAAATCTAGGCCTACTGCCAAACCATGTTGTTGAGCTATTGTTTCTCTTAGTCTTCTCCATTATCCTTGGATTCCAACAGCACATGATCTTTAATTTTCCACATTCGAGATTGTTAATGTTCAAAAGAATTTTCATGTCCAACAATGGTCACCACCATCCTCGTCCAAGCCTGCATTGTCTCATTTTTTCCAAAGCATAGATCAAATTAAACCATCCCACCATAATATCCAAAACAAATTTTCAGTCATATTCAGTGTTCATGCTCCAGAATAACAAGGGCTCTACTTCTATGATACATCTAGGAAGAGCAGAAAATGGCAATGGTGAATGATCAATATGCAAATATGCAAACATGACTCTCTCTCTCTCTCTCTCTCTCATGCTGACACACTTCTGAGAGCAGGCCCTCCATCAATATGCAAATACCTAGTAGAATAAAATGGAATGATCAATCTATATAATCTGTAAGAAATGACCATTCACACTTACAATGGTGAATGATGATGCTATTTATAATGTATTTTCCCTCATTTTTTAGCAAACCAAATGTGAGAATGGACATTGTGATGAAATGATCATATTCTATTCCAGTAAACCAAACAAAACGACATAATACATAGATTCAAACGGAGGTAAAGAGAGGAGATCCCAAGGAAATACCTTGCGAAGAACAGAAGCAGCAGCGAGGCAGGCACGTTTCATGGCAGACCTAAGAGCTTTCTCGTTCGGCGGCACGCGAAATCCCACGCCGACGTGCACCGCCACGAAGAACCTAGGATTCTGATCAGGGACATCCTCCTCCTCCTCCCCCGCCATGGAATTTTGACGAGGAGCGTTTTTCAAGAGGCGTGGAGGGCTGAATTCTGATTTAAAGACCACCAGGTGCTGAAGGCTGTGAAAGAATGTTTTAGTAGTGCGTTGTTAGCAAAAACAAAATATATCACCATTGCCAAAGCGGTTATGGACCCACCACAATCCTGTTTCCACTACCCAAACTCTTCATTTTTAAGTTTTTTTTTTTTTTATATCATTTATTAAAAATAATTAATTAAATTAATTCGATAATTATAACATGTTCAATATATAGCACTTGTCACCAAAAATAATAGATGATTTATATTTAAAAATACAAATGCTGTTTATTTTTTTGGTCATAAATGCAATAAAGTTAATCTAGCGGACTGAATTTTTTTTTTTTTTTTGGTGTGTGTGTAGGTGAAATACACAAAGGCCACTATAAAATAAATAATTTAAATAACCAAAATAGAGCCTATGATAGATTTTATGGGCCAAACAATACTCTCTAATCCAAATCTTATACTAAATAAAAACCCAACAATCCGGAATAAGCCTAAACAACCGTCCAAATCTACCCGAGTTGCACCCCTATAATTTTGTCCATGCCTAGTGTGGTGCTTACTAATATTGCGAGAGGAGGTGATTCATGTAATTATTTATTTGTATTTATTTATTTGGGTGTTTTCAATTGACAACATCGATTACTTTTATTTTGTGTAAAATGCAATCAAGACAGGTTTGGGGCTTAATCCGAGATGAGAAGGGTATTTGGCTTTGTGGATTCTTCGGCAAGCTGGACATGTGTACAAGTCTCGAAGTAGAATTATGAGCAATTTATAGGGGCTTGACAATTGCTTTCGAGAAGGGATACAAAGACCTCATCTTCGAGACCGACTCCACCAAGGCCATTGAATTGCTGAAAGTGGAATTTGTAATAACTTCCCCAACGAAGAGCCTCGTAGAAGATGCAAAGTTTCTCATCAGCAGATGCGGTTACACAATGCAACATGTTTTGAGAAAAGGAAACAAGACTGCTAATGGATTGGCCAAAATCGGTGCTAACCAAGATGAGACATTGGTAGTTATGGAGGACCCAATGGCAAATGGCAAAAGAGAAACATTGACATTGATATCCATTTAAAAAGCATTTGGGTACTCAATGAAAATGAAACTGTTCCATCTTAACTTGCAATATTTAATCCATTTTGTTTTCCATAGCATTTAATACAAGTATAGTCTGTTTTATGTACAAAATCATTCAAAACGTCATAAGAAAATATCATCAATTTTATTTCTTTTGTTGATGGATCCATTTTCTTTGGTAATTATCCAACTTTAACAAATGAAATAGATGCATGTGGATCCTGTTGAAAACAAAATAAATTGACTTGATTGAAGATTTTAGATTTCTTTGCAAATGGCACCACATTAACAATGCATTTGGTTCTGTAGATGCTATGGCAATAGAGAACTCCATGGTGTATTGAACTGAAAAAATAGGCTGAAATATAGAGCAGACTTGTGTGCCCCATAGTTTGCTCTGATTCATATATCTCATGGTCATTTCCTCCCTATCAAGCAACATCCAAGCCCTTCGTTTAGTCCCAACAATGTACCAAAAACTAGTCAGCAAATAAAAAATGAACTAATACAACACAACACAAGACATCACTACAGGGAATCGAACCTTCAATAACAAGTTAGTGTCACATGGCAAATACCAAGAGAAGATAAAATTGTTACCATGTAAATTTTGTCTCCAAAGAAGTGGATTTCATGAAAATCATCCCCATATCACAAGCAATAAGTCTTGTCCCAACCTTGAGGGAAAACTTGTTAAAGCATGCAAGCATTATGCCTAAACATAAATTCAACTGCAATGACTTATTATAATTTATTTTATCAGCTTAAGAGTCATCAAAGCATAAACAAGGAATAACATTCACTTGCATCAAAACTTATTTGCCCCTAATGGAAAAGGTGAGGTTAAGGTGAGCAAATTTCTCATGGAGCGAAGACACCATCTTAGGGCGTATGTTCAGACTCTGAATATAATTTCAGTACAGTAATTTTCAAGAGGTCCAACATCAACTGTGTTTCTTATAGAGACCCAAGTTTTGAACTCAAGCTTAATCACAATTTAAGATACTGTACATTGTCATACTTTTCAAACTCATCTCGTTCTTCCTGGCTGCAGTTTCGGCCAATTGGTGATACATTGAGCATCCCACTTCGGAACTCTATAAATGTTCCTCTGAAGAAGAAGTTGAATAAGAAACAGACTCAGAAGCTTAACATATATGGATAATTGCAACTCGTGCTTGCACTTCACAAACCTCTTTGTTGGAATACCCAAGTCGGCAATGTAATGCAACGTAAAATTAATAAATTCCTGCAAATCATTTAAAAATGTCATATCCATAAACTAATAATGTACTATAAATGTTTTTTTACATATATAGCCTACCATCCAATGGCTACAATATAACTTTTTATACCTAAACTGACTTTGACAACAACAACAAAAAATAAAATAAAAATTATAACCAACTTGGAAAAAAAATGGATGTTTTTGACAAGCATGTTGATTTGTAATCTTACTGAAGGATAGAGATAGGGGCATATTTTATTGTTTCTACCCTTGATAGTGTAATAAATATATCATCCTAACTTTTTTAATTTTATGGTCCCTTTGGCTTCTTGCAAATTCTTTTTTTTTTTTTTTTGATAGGTAAGTTAAATAATTTGAATTTGGGTCTTGCCTAAGCTGCCAGAGCGTCCCCTTGAGGACTTGGCTTTCTGCAAATTACTAATGAATAACAGTGCAGTTTGCTTAGTGAGTTACTGCGCCTACTCAGGATGTAGGAAAGAGCAAGAGAAGGGTCTAACCTTAAGTTTTTCTTCTCGAAGATATGATCTCAAAGTCTGCAGAATTACGAATCCAGGAAGAAATTTAAAAAAGAAGAAAAAAAGAAGAAGAAGAAGAAGAAGTAAGCAAAAGAACAAAAAATGAAAAAGATAACAAAGTGGACCCCAAGTGTATAAATATGGCTGAAGGCAACTACAACCTTCTGCAAAACATATTAAAATGGTTCAGAAGAGAACCTAAAGAATCTGATGTATCAAGACATTATTGAATAGCATTTTCCATTGAAGATACCAAATTATAAACCCAAATTTCCTACATTTTGTATAATTATGTCTAAAATATTCAAGACCTTAGTTGTTCATAAGAACAATGTGAATCATTGTCAACATATTTATAAAAGTATCATTTGAATCTTGGACTTGAGATAAATAATTTTGGTATAGATGTAGACAATACCTGGGTCCCAATGAGCTTCCCATCCTTACAGGCCACAAAACCATTTTCTGCAAATACATAGTCACAGTCATTTATAACTGCATATATAGCCAACATGGAGTAAAAGTCAAGCAATCAGCTGCAATATTACTTCTAAAGAACTTTTGAAAGATAGAATGTAGGAAGACAAAGAAGACTAAAACGGAAAGCTTGAAGAAAATGGAGTAGTAAAGTTTATACTGCATCAAATCGTATAAATGATGTGATCACCCACAAGGCAAGAACATATAGTTCACAAGAAACATTACCTTGTTTGGTTTCAGAAAATTGAACCCACTTTTCAAAAAATTGAGTTTTTTTGTTTTTAGTCCAAAATTTTAATATTTTTAAGAATTTTTTTTTATTTTTTACATGCAAGTAACTTAAAATATTTAAATTTTTTACTATAAAAAAATAAAAATTTTAAAAAAAAACTCAATTTTCAGAAAATTAATCAAAACCAAACAAGATAATTGAATTTTCCATAATTTCACTTGAAATTTTTGGGGTGATAGTTTTTTACCTAATCAGAGACAGATTCACAAACTGATTATGAAGTAAAATGTTTCCCAAGTGGTGTTTCCTACTAGTATGGGGTAATAAATATCAACTAATTTTCAACTTTGAGATTCCTCTTAAACAATTGACATGCACATCAAAGAATAATTAGCAAACAATTTTCACACTCATCACCTTATTAAACCCCAATTTTTTGGACAATAGGTCATGGATAAAAAATGCAAACCCTAGAAAACCAGATCACTTAGAAAGTAAGCAAGAT